>JAAGAY010012505.1:89313-99817 GCA_011801015.1 Ardeotis arabs
AATCGGTGCGGCCGGGCGCAGCAAGCTGAGGATGAGGGCGGGCGTCCGCTTGGTTCGCGGCCGAGGCGGGAGGGGGCAGGACTTGTGGCGCGGGCGGGTGCTTCCCTGTCGCCTAAAAACTTTTTTTTTTTTTGCCCGAATTGTGCGATACGAGGGCACTGGCGCGATGAATTGCGCTGGAATGGTGCTAATGGGTAAACTGGTCACTGCTCAAATAACACATTAGGCTGTTTGTGCAGTACAGGGAATATAATCATATTTGGATCAAGCTAGGCTTGTGGCTGCAGCTGCTCCTTCGCATCAGGCACGTCTTTTAGATTTAGATGCCGCGGCAGGCCAGAGCATAATTCATTATTTCTGGCTGCAAGGGTGCTGATCTGTGAAGTACTGCTGTGACTTTTGAAGCTGGTTTTAGAGTGCACACATTAATAAAAGGTCATTGGGTAACTTAATTTCCCAGAAGCTGGGACATATGTTTATAGGCAAATTAAAGTTCTGTATCACTGCTCCCAGATTAGGAACAGTTAGTCCCTGTGCTATCCCAGCCTCCAAAAGAAGGGTCGGGGATGTAACAGGAGAGGCACCTATGGCTTTGCTCGGGAGTGCTCCGGGAGTTGCAGCCTCACTCTGTCAGTAGCTGGGGAAGTAATAATGGAATACTCTTATATTTAAAAATAAAATAAAATAAAATAAATCTTGGCAAAATGCTATTCCAAACATTGCAAAATTGTGTTACTTAGAAACTTCAGTGCTAAGCAGATTTGCAAAGTGAATGTGGTTCTAGTTTTATAGGTCTTTCCTGTGCAGGGTGGTTTCACTGTGGTTTCTGCCATGCTGCTGACCCGCCTGGGCACCCGCTTCCCATCAGCACCGATGGTCCATCAGCATGTTCCTTTGGAACCTACAGTCCCTGCAGCAGTGAGATACAAGCGCCACTCCGCATCGCTGAAGTAACCACATTTTTTAATTACTTCACTGGTTTACAACATCCTTGGAGCATTGCTGCTCCTCTCAAATGTAAGCAGGGCAGGCTGCTGTATACAGAACAGTGCAGCTTCTCCCCAAGAGCATTTCTTTGGCAGTCTGATTCCGGTGGGCAGAACTGTTCATGCTGCACTTCCTTCTTCTCTTCCCTAGCCCATGGCAAAGGCGAGAGGCAGCTCGCCCAGCTCCTCCCCACAACACACACACACACACACACACACGTTTCAGGGGTAAAAATCCTCCACTTTCCCCTCCTTCCTGGGGAATTTTTGCAGCATAGGGTGCGCATGCTCGCAGGTTTCTGTTTACCTGAATTGCGTATTCCCAGCACTTGCTGGAGATTTACCTGCCTAGAACAAGGCTTTTGTATCTCTGGGAAATCCCAGATGGAAACACGGCCTCACATCTTGTGCAACTCATAGTCTGACATGCTCTGCCCTGCACAGCCACAGAGACACTCTTCTCTCTGCGTGTGGCAAGTCCAGCACAGCCAGGACAGCCCAGGGTCAGTGATGCACGTGGACAGGCTTGCACAGCTCAGGCAAAGCGTGTGTGACACGTCCCTCGGGCCTGATCCTGCGTACGGACAGCGCAGCCGGGCCGTGCGTGCTCGACAGCTTTGGCGGGGGGTTGCTTTCTACAGCCGGCACAGGACTGCAGCTACTGCTGCTGGCTCCACTGGACAAATCCTTGCCCAGAGAGCTTAGGAAGGGGGCCAAGGTCCACCTTTTCCTCCAGATAAAAAGAAAACATGTGTGGGAAATCCCAGATATATGGTAACCTTAGTTAACTTCGGGGGTTTTTTAGCACTATCATGAGCATTTAGTACTATAAAGTAATATAAGTTATATTAAAATATAGACAGATTATATATAAGATCTAATATGTTGAAAGTACTGAAGACACTGATCTGAATTTTCTTTAAAGTAACATCTTTTTTTCCTGTTTTAACTAGCATTAGTTTAAAAATATACAACTATTTCTTAGTTGTGCTTATACAATCATTTCTGTTGGACACTAAGCGTTCAGTCTCAGAGTGCTCACTGAATTTTCAAACTCTTTGAGAATCCATCTTTTTCCATATATCCCGTTGCCTCATGAGTTTTGAACGGTGAGGACCAGAAGGCACCAGAAGGAAAGCTGGTCTGAGGAAAACAGCTCTCCCGTGGGAGCCCAGTAGCTTTACTTCTGTTTCACATGTGAGGAGACCCAAGGAAAGTCCCAGCTCCCCACAGTACCCCGAGCTGCCAGCTGGGATCTTGTGCCTTTTTTCCCCTCGACCAATGCCTGAGACGACGAGTTTAGGCTTTACAAAAAACCAAGGAGGTGGATGGCTTTGAGATCTGGCCAACTGCAGTTGCACTTGAAGCCCAGCATAGCTGCTCCTGCCCTCATGCCTGCCTTTGTAACTCTGCCTCGGCGTACAAGTTGTGCTGGCTTACCCAAGGCTTAACAGCTCAGGGAAATTATTTTGTCACAGTCTCTGTGTCTGGTGGACTAGCAGCTGTGTACCAACACCTTACAGCAGTGGAGAATGCCGTTGTGTGCAGTGGTTTCCTTCAAGAGGAGCGGAGGTTGCTTCGCCCTTAGTGCGTGCTGAGGGTGCTCAGTGGCCCTGGGGGTGGCTGTTGATGGAAAGCAGCCTGGGCCGATTTCAGCTTGTCCCTGTCACTTCACAGCGCAGTTGTGCGTGGCGTAGCTCTGTGCACACCAACAGAGGTGCTGCGTGTGCCGTGCCCACGCTCTGCACGCTCGCTTTCTCTGTCCCTCCCCGTGTAACAGTGAGCCCTGGCTAGCTTGCTTGTAAGGCAGAATACAAGTAAGTATAGGCCTGCCATGGCCTTAATTTGCCAAATATCAGTCTGACAATTCTGCTTACCCAGTGCTTCCTTCCCTCTCGCTGTCATCCCTGTATCCTTAGGATATAAAACACGTCTCCTTTCTGACTGGATAGTGCTCGTCTCAGGTTGATTGTTGCTTTAGACATGGCAGTAGCTAATGACACTGCTTGAGATGAGCGATACAACTACATTTGTATTGGCTTTTGCTTTTGAGGGGATTTACTGTTCTGCTTGAAGAAAGAGTAGCAGTGAGCCTGCTGACAGCTGAGTCACAGAGGGACAGAGAAGTACAGGTTTGGGAATCTCTAGGGTTGCTGCTCCCCTTCACAGGAAAACATGGACCCAGGTGCAAAACTAAGAGGCAAACAGCAGAGGAATCTAACTCTACCTTGACGATGCAATGTTAATTACCACTTTACTAATATAAATGGACAAAGGTCACATACGTTAAAACCTCGTTGACATCCAAAACTTCCACTTGCTTGAACTGCAATGCTGTTTGTACAGGGTGCATGGGATCAGACCTACAGTGCCAAGCTTGGATTATAGAATTACAGTTGTATTCACGGCTAAGAACCCGATGTAATACTCTGAACCACTCCTTCTGTGCTGGGTAGCGGGCAGCTGTGAGAGTCAATATCGTCTTGTCTTTCGTATATTTCTCATATTCTTCTCAGCAATAGCATCACTGTAAGGAAGAGAGAAAGTGTATTCTGTCTTTTACATAATGATGTGATTAAAAAAGGTTGACTGGTTTGTGAATACCAATGAGGGTATCTACAATAGGTTGTGTTCACTGTACTCAGAAGCAGATAAATACAAACATTGATTGGCTTCTTTTAACATTTGTTAAAAACAACAGCGTATTTTGTTAGTATGACAATGCGAAAGTACAGTGGGAGAGATTTAGTATCACTTAGGAAAGCAAGATAATATTAGAAGGATGATTCCTCTTTAATGCATAGCTCAGGTGATGCATTTAACCTGTTAAATGCCTCTTGTTATGCAGGACAGTTCCTACTATTGAGAAACACTGAGAACTCTGCTACTCCTCTTATCCTGTGTTAGCATTTTGACAGGGTGCCAGAAAGCAAAAAGCTCCTGAGAACTGTTTGAAAATAAAGCAAAAGGATGGGAGCTGCTAAGAAAAAAGAATTAAGTTGTCACTGTCTTCTGAAAGCATGAATATAAATACCTAGAATGCATTTAAAGTACATTAATTTAGGTTAAAATTATATTTAAGTATCTTTTTTGGTAGTATAGTGTGTAGCATGCACTAAACCACTTTACCTAAAAAACCAAACATTGATATGACTAGAATAATGAAAATATCACAAGCCATCCCTCCATTTCAAATAATGAAATTGTAGCTAGAAGGAAATGTCATCATGGGGGTTACTCATGGGCTCGTATCTTCCTGGAGGAAACCTTGGCTGAATTTGAAATCACAGGAAGTTTTCCTGTGAACTTTACAGCAGCAAATGAAGAGGAGTGAGGGGAGAGAGTGGTGCGCAAGGAGCTTGCAGGAGCTCGCAGAGGAATGCGCAGGGTCCCTGGCAAATGCACTGGGGTTGGTCTTGGGAGGCTGAAACACGTGGGATCTCTGAATGTAAAGCTTGAAACCTTCCCTCAGCTCCAGCTTTGCCGAACTCTTGTCTCACAGGAGGGGATGCTTCATTGTCACTGGAGCTCTTCCCTTATCGTGGGATGCACAGCTGGTTACATACCATCCTCTAGGGAAATACCTGAAAACATCCAACTTAGTTTTTACTTTAATAAATATAATTAAAGGGGGAAGGTGAACAGAGCATATGTACCAAGCCAGGGGAAAAAAAAAAAGAAAAAAAGAAAAAAAAAGCCTTTTGTTTTTCTAGAGCATCTGGGCAAAAATCCAGGCTCCACTGAAGACATTGGCAAAACTCCCATCGACTTCAGTTGGGCAAAGCTTTCACTCCTGACCCCCGTAAAACACAACCTGAGGAAAAAGTAGCTGCTTCCTGATTTTACTTCTTGTGTTTCACAGGGCTTGCAAGCCAAGAGGGAAAATGCCAGGACCCAACAGACTGCTTTTTAATTCCTGTTTGGATCTACGAGAGCAAGAAAGGTGTGTACTGAGTTACATCTGGAGTTCAGCGCTCAGCCGGGTTCAAGCAAGCAGCCCTGCGCAGCTGGAGCGAGGCTGGTTTTGAGGCAAATGAGGAGAGCTCGTTAGCAAAGCCCTCCAGCTGAACAAGGAAATCTCAAGCCCCTTAGGGGTTGTCCAAATTTAAGGCCCTGTCGATACAGCTGTAGCAATGTAACTCTATCAGCAACTCTCCCAGACAGAGACAATTACACTAGCTAAAAATCTGTTTGCTGGTGTAGCTATTTCATTTCAACAAATAATACTCATTTTTTTTCCAATTACTGCGGGCTCAGGCTTTCTCTGCCCTCCTTATCTGTTTATTCTTTTCATCTTATGACAATCACCTGCTACTGTGCTCTATCAGATCAATTGAATTGTGATAGTGCAGTTAAATTCCAAGCCTCTGTCTGGGAAGCCTGACCTGAATCCTCACCTGCAGTAAGGGAAGCTAACTTTTTCTTCCTTCTGGGTATCAGTCCAGCTGCCAGAAAAGAAGACATACTATTCCAGATCAGTGTGTAGATGAGATAAGTGAGGTACATAAGCCTGTGGAAATGGACTCTGGATTTACGTGTACACATTGCACTTGAATTTGTTTAAAAATTCCTCTTCCTATCATCTGTGTGAGTAGAATTACAACTTTTCACTTAAAGTAAAAATGTGGGGTTTTTTTCCCTTAAGTTATTTTCTTTTACAATCTGCAAGTTCCATTTAAGTCTTTACCATTTTCCTTTCCAAAGAGCGATGGAAGGTGGTACGCAGTGGTGGCGCGGTGTGTGAGCCATATAAAAATAACGTGTGGCCCAGCCGCAGAGCTGCTAATTGCCGCTGCCAGAGACGGTACCGCTCATCAGCAAACGTGACCAGCCTTGCTTCACGCTCCCTTTTAGCCGACGTGGAGGCTGTGATCCCTTTTTTCCCCATCTCTGGCTGCTGGTTCCATGAGTGGGCTGAGGAAATGAGTCACATCAAAATAAGAGGGATAAAGACATTCTGGGGCATTAACTTTTCTATAGGAGACACGGCCAAGGTCTTTGGTTAAATATTTTTATTTGGCTCTATATACAAAGAAAAAAAAGTGTACACTTTACAAAGAGAGTGAGGAGCACTTGGTTACACAGTGTCACAAAGATGTATAAACACCTCTAGTCAGTTTATACAACTGGGTGTTCACTTTGGGAGCTGTACCTGCAGCACCAGGGTCCACGGTAGCAAAAAGTACCTGGGTTAAGCTGTTACCAGCAATATTTCTAGATAAATTAGGGCTTAATAGCATTCATTGTGTTTGACCACTAATTGGTAAATGAAGTTCTAATGAAAGCGGGCAAATAGGTTGGTGCACCAGAACGGGCTTTTGAGAGGGGAGAAGTAAGATGATGGGATAAAGTCATTTCAGTGGAAATGAAAATAATCTTAATCGCTTTTACAATGCTTTCACAATTTTAAGTCCTGTGATAAAACGCACTTTAATAAGACCGGTTACAAATATTTTATCAGACATTTTAAGAACGTAAATACCAAGAAAAGGAACAAGCAGAACTACCGGTGTAATCAACGCAGCGGCTGACCTGTGAGGTTTGCACAGCCGCCAGCTTGGACCGGGAGGAAAAAGCCCCGGACTGACTCACTCACGGCACCCACCCTGCCCGCAGCCCCCCTTCCCCCGCGCTGGGAGGGGTTCTCGGGCCGCTCTTCACCTGCGAGCAACTTTGCGCCTTAGCGTAAAGGTCCCGCACCTGTAGCGCTCCGCATGGAAAACCTGCGGGGTAGATGCGGGGGGTCCCCGGCCCTTCGGAGCCCTCCGGGAGCAGGACCGCTCCCTCCACCGCCGCTGTCGGGGGCTGCCGCTGCCAGGCCGCGCCCCGCTGTCCGGCGACGGGGCGGGACGGGACGGCGGCCCCCGGAGCGGGCGGCCGGGAGCGCCCGCCCCTCCTCTGCTCTGCCCGCCCTTGGCGGGGGGAGAGGCACCGGCGGGGCCCGGCTCCACCTGAGGGGGCGGCGGCGAGGGACAGGCCCGCCCGGCGGTGGGGGTGAGTTCGGGACGGCGAGGTGAGGAGCAGTGCCCGGCAGCGATGCAATATGGCCTCCTCCTCTTCCTCCTCCTCCTCCTGGCCCGCGGGACGGGGCGGCAGAGACCAGGTGAGCGCGCAGCCCCACGGCCCGCACCGCTGCCGTCGGGCGGGCTGGGGGCAGGGGCACCCCCGGCTCCTCCTGCTTCTCGCCCCTTTTTTTCCCTCCTTCCTCCTCCTCCTCGCCGCTGCCGGGCGGAGCGGGGGCTGGCGGCGACCCCAAGGGCCGGGCGGGGGATGGTGGGCGCTGCCGTGGCCGTTGTCGGTGGGCGCCGGGAAGGCTGGGCTGCGTGAGAGGGGGGCCGCCCGCCTCTCCCCGCCGTCAGCCGGCGGTCTGCGGCTCCTGTGGTGAAAGATGGTCAAAAGAAAAAAAGAAGTCTTTTAAAACAGCAGGGTGAACGCTTGCGGTGTTGGGCGCAAGGTGCTTCAACGGGCTGGCAACGCGTTAGTGGCTGGCATGTGCTTCACACCTCAGCCACGCAACAGCCATGTGCCTGTGGGAAACCCTCTCAGATAAGGGCTGGAGTCGCCTCCATCCTCGCCTGGAAGGCTGCGGTGCCTTCCAGTGGTTTTTCTCCCCAGTCCTCCCTTCTCCACGGTGGTGAGACCCGGGCCACAGGGAGCTTTGCCGCCATGTTGTGTGTCCCTTAGGGAGCCCATGCGATCGTGTCCTGGTTATCGCTCTGACAAATCCTGCCTTGTGTCACCGGTGAGCGGACTTCTCCAGCGTTCTTCCAGCTGAACACAAACAGCATAATCCATTTTAACTGCAAAGGCCAGTGTTCTCAGGGCAGAAAAAGGGCATGTTTTGGCCTATTACACAATGTTTGACCAGCAAAATGACACTTTTTCCCATAGAAGTAAGTTTAAGCGATTGGGAAAGTGTGATAAATGTGAATTAGTTTTTTTTTTTTTTCTTTTTGGGTTTATTCCCAGAACTCCTGAAACTAAAACTGAAAACTGTAGGATTAAAGCTATATTTAATCAAGGGTGAATAAGCTTTATCCTTTGTTCCTTTTGGGTTTTTTTTGGTGAAGTTGTTATCTTTTGAATCATTAAACTTCCCTGCTTTTAACACCACTTTTGCAACTACTTGAAACATTTAATATCCCATCTTTCTCTGTCCAGTTATCTCCTGCACTGTAGAGTGCTATGGTTTCTCGTATTCCTCCCTCGAATCTGTCCAGTGTTCATGCTTTAAAATGGAGTGTAAATTAATGCCCCAAGAGGACTGGTCAACTAGAAGTAACACACTGCTCTGGCAGTCAGGTCCTCAAAGTTCTGGCTCAGCAAGCTGCTGTTCACCCCTGCCCGTCACCTCTTCTTTTTGTGAGACCCGTGTTTGAAGGAGAGCTCCTCGGACGTGAAGTTGTTACTTCTTACTGTGGTGTCAGTACTCCTGGCATTTTTACTTCCTTGCTTTCAAGAGCTGGCTCAAGGATAAATGGGAAAAATATGTCTTCTTGGGTGTTCACAAAGTGAGTATCTTCTGAACTTATTCTGAAAGGTTTGTAACCTGGGCTATGTTGAAAGTGTTGAAGCATGGAGTCCTTCAAGAAGGTGACTGTTCTTGGTCCCCAGACCGTGTGGTATGGCTTGGGGTAGTCTCAGAACTGTTGAGGAGTCTCAGCTTTGTCCTCTGGACTCTGATCTTTCAGACCAAGAGTCAAGGGCAGATTTCCCATTGGTTTGAGAAGTCTGTTAGGTCAGGCTCTAAACTTTTCAGGTGTCTTTTTGTATTTTTTTTTCTTTTCTTTCCCAAAAGGGTGGTGGGTGTGTAAGATGCTCAGATCTTGAGACTCTTCTAATGGCCAGTGTTAGAAATGGAGGCATGCTTTGAAGCTGTTGGTGTTTTTTGTGAGTTCCTTAGAAGAATCTCTTCTGCCATCCGAAATACCGCTCTGATATCCTAGATGATTTCTGTGGGAATTAGCTAATGCTCGTTGCTTGATTTCTCTTACAAAATGATACTGTACTATCACAGGCTCTTGCTTTGCTGACACTTGCCAGAGGGTAAGATTGGGGTTTTTTGTTACTGAAAATGTTATTGCCTCTCCCATCTTTTCTGGTTACTGATTTATTGGCTACATGCTTTCCCCCAAGATAATGAGTTCTGTCTGTTACAGTGCAGTGATTTGCAAACACATGTGGATGAATACATTCCTTTTTAAAAATTCTGCTTGAAATTCTATTTGTAGTTTTTTCTAAGATAACTTCTAAGCTTTGCAGAGGGAGTCAAAATTGCTGTAACAGCATAGGAAAGAAAAGATTTTTTTTTTTTTTTTATTGATGTACTACTTTGCTGTTAATTATTAGGATGGCCTGTTTGCTTTTTATGTCATTTCAATGTATTCTAAAATGTTTTATTCAGAAGTTTGTATTTTTAAAAAGCAACAGGAAGAGTAGAATGCACTTTTTTAGTTTTAGTTCTTTTGCTATGACAGTTCTGAGCCTCAACACCACGAGTACTACTAAAACTCAACACCTGAAAGTAAGCTAATTATGCTTGTAGGTTACTGACGGGGCTGTGTTTTCTCTTGTAGTGTTTATATCTGGTCAGTTTACAGTACCAAGAGTTTGGGATTTGTCCATGACTTGTAGGAGAAAATTTTATGCTTTTTTCTGCCACTTAAAACTAGGGTATTTGTGGGAAAAGAGAGGTGACAGTGGTCACGTTGCTGTGCAGGGGAAGAAAAAACCAAACTCTGTTCAAATGTGAAAGCCATGTTAAATAATTTTCTGTTGAAGTAAAAAGTTATTTCACAGAATGAGCTTTCAAGTGTGATCTGTAAGACTGCAAGTCCAATCATAGCTGCTCTGAAAAACAATGATAAACCTGAATTTTCTTCAGTCTTTGAAAACTGGGGAAAATTATAGTTCTGCGGTTAAAAAAAACCGAACACCCCAAGACACCTGTCCAAGTAGTATACACTTCAGACTACCTGCATCTCAATTCTAGACAAATGTTCAGTGTAGGCAAGTTCCTGCCACTGCTGTCTATTCTGGCTTTATCCTGCATTTTTATCAGTATAACTTTGTGTTTGATTTTTTTTTTTTTTTTTTTTTTTCCCTTTTTTTTTTTTTTCCCTCCACTCCAAAGTTCTTGGAGTTCTGTTCTTACATACTCATTTCTCAAAATCCAGTGCTCTTGACACCATGTAAAAACTGTTGACTTACTAGCCCAGTGCTTGATTACCCATTAAAAGTTATTTTTGCCACTCTGTTGTCTGAAGTGTGAGTATCTCCCATATAGTTAGGATTTGTGATAAGCTGTTGGTGGTGGTACTTCTACTCCTGTTGGCGTGACTCAGAGTGGCAAAATAAGACCTGGCATGTTGCATTAATTCTGAGAATAGCATGGGTTTGCAATCTTTAAATCTTTAATCAGGCTAAGTTTCATTAGCTCTTTGAGGGTGCTTGACAATGGCCCAAGGAAGCCTTTTTTAAAAAACACACAAAACCCAGGTTGTGGCATTTGTTAGATT
>JAAGAY010012505.1:99837-115789 GCA_011801015.1 Ardeotis arabs
AGAACCTGGGGCATGAGGGTAATATAAAATATTTCTGTGGGTTTTATTCTTGAATTTTGAAATGCATAATGTTAATGAGGTATTTATGATGCTGACCTGTCTAAGAAGGAAAATGAGAGTTTGAATTTTCCAAAACAAATCCTTCAAGATAGTTTTTAACATGTTTGTTTGGGTTTTTTGGGGGTTTTTTTTTGGTGGTTTATTTTTTGTTTTGTTTTGCTTTTTTCTTTAATGAGATAAAACAGATTTGGCTTCCATTCCTTTCTTGTCTGAAAAATTTGAGAAATTAGGCAAAACTTGGAAATAAAATGTTGCTTTCTCTTTTTCTTTTTTAATTTGAGGAGGAGGGGGAAGAGAAGGAACTCCAAACTGTTACTCTCATATTCAGCATTTAAGAAACGTCAAAACTTTGCTACTCTTTTGATAACTTGCACGTACTTCCTGATGGTTGGTGCTAGTAGCTCTTGGTCTCAACGGTTGAATTACATGAACACTCACATAAAACACATAGGAAGTAACAGTTGCTTGTACTGTGTGTTTCTGCTGTCCTTGCTGTTGGGATGCAGCATGACTATGTAGAGAGGGTGTGTTACAGGTGAGGAGGACGAAGAGGACAGCAAAGAAAATGGCTTTGTTAAAATACTGACTGGTGTGACAGTGAAATTCTGAGGAACCTTGCTTTGCTTCTGTCAGTCATTGCCTCATTATTCATGTGATGATTGTGTACTCTTACAGTCTTGCCTAGTTTTAGTCGTGTCTTGAGGAAAAAACATCCTGTTTAGTCCTGGAGTGGTGGCTGCTTTTCCTTCTACGCTCCCCTGTGATATCTCACAAAAATGAACTTAGTATTAGCTGCTTGATTATATTGTAACTTCTTCTTCTAAATGTATTTGAATCTTCAGTTCCCACTGACTTGTTGAAGAGAAGAAGGTACCTTATTTCCTTCAATCTCCTTTTAAAATTCAGAAAGTTACTCTCCAAGGGCATACTTAGGTTGGTGTCCTTCAAAGGAGAAATTGTTCAAAGTTTCCATATGATATCTGATGTATGCATCAGGAGTTTATCAGTAGGTGTTATTGATTCTATCTGATAATGACTTAGAAAATGTTATGAACTAATGAAAGGAGTTCTGCATAGCTGTAGTCAGGAGTGTTTGTGGGCTGAAACCTTCCCATCTGCCCTGTGTGCTAGTGCTGGAGCAAGAGCTGGCTAGACTTCTGCGCTGATCTGTATTATTTCAGACAGGTTGTGATGACAGCTCCTTTTAGTAGGAGGAACTAAAGTAATGTTCTGCAATGACAGAGTGGTCGATAGCATATGCATGTCGTATGAGAGCTTGTTTCTTACCTAGAGACTTAATTTTAGGTTTTAAAACCTCTGTGATACAGCATCTATTTTGGAAACTATTTTTAAAGCAATCCTAATAGAGGTCACTTTGGGATAACTTGCACAGAACAGATGTTAGTTTGTTTTACGATCTTTGCATGCTGCTGTTACTAGTACTATATTTTAAGTGTGTGTGGCTTTTTTTTTCTTTAAGAGAAAGGAATATGGGTTCTCTATCTTCCATTACAATTAGTTTGCTCTATGAAAAAGTAGAAATTGGAAAGATTATGGATGACAACACCCTGAAATAATAATCAACAGTAGTTCTGTTTGTATTTTTTGTGGTGTCGGAATTTCTGCCTGTTACTGTATTGAGGGTGCTGATTATGCAGTAGGTGAGGAATTACTTAGCATTAGGAAGATGTGCAGGCATCTGTCTCAGTTTTTCTTCTAAATTTGAAAGTTAGAAGTCTTAAGCCCTCTGTGGTGGGAAACCCCCACTTTTATAGAAACATTGTATGCAGATGACTCTCATTTGGTTTTGCCTCAGTTTACTATTCTATATATTTTTGTTGCATGTCTCACTCTTGAGACTATCTGCTTTTCTGTTTTTGTTCTCACTTTTGGGAAGGGAGGGGTTTTTATTTAATTTCTCTTTTCCACCCTGTAATTTCAGAGTAATTTCTGTCACTCTAATAGTTTAGTGCAGCCTCAGGCAGCAGAGCAGTTCCTGTGCACGTTCGGTTTCCTCAAAACACCTGCTTAGCTTTAGGACTGGTTGAAATAAAATTCATCCTGAAACTGCTGGACTTGCTGTGCAAAGAACTCCCAGTCACACCAGAGAATAGATCTGACAAAGCTGAAAAACCGATGATTAGTCTGAGCCTCTCCTTTTCTTGCTGAGAGGAGTCTGGTCTGTATGCGATCCCACAACAGATTTTAAAGCACGTAAGTCAGGCTCTTGCCATGGGAAAGCAAGGCTCATGGCGGGGGGATGTAAGCAACAGAACTGCACGTGTTGCTTACTGAGTACAGTTAATTGGAGTCATTAGAATCTTCCCTGTTTCTTCACTTCTTTCCCCTTATTTTAGAGCTTTCTGTTGGTGCTGTGGAGGAATCCCAAGAAGCAGACTGCTTTGCTTCTGTACAGCAGGGCTGACCCCTTTTTTGAAGGTGTTTTGGGGATTGATGTGTAAAGTTTGTTGAGGCAGTAGGGTGAGGAGGTAAAGAATGAGTCTTGTGAATGTGGAAGGGGAAGTATACAAGGCCAAGTGACCCTTGTGTGCTCTATAAATTATACCTTCGGGACGTAATAAAACACTAAAAACTTGACATAAAAGGTGGGTCACCTGGCCTTCTGTTTTAACAATCAATACTGCATTCGGGGAAAATAAAAAGACTTCTAAAGAGAAGTAATCCAATTCTAGATAGAAGTATTGTAGAATATTAAAAAGTAACAGTAGTAACATCTAGTGATAATCTGTGATGGATATTAAGGGAGAGGTTAATTAACTTGGCAAAACCAGAAAGAGTAATAGTCTCTTTACAATAATCATTGAGGGAAAATCTATAGGAATAAATAAATCTAACTTTTTCAAAACTTAAAATTATTCATTGCTTATCCTCCAGTGACCTCAGTGCTTTTCTATAAAGGAAAACATTTTACTGACAATCTGGAGGGAAAAAAAAAAAGGAGCGGGGAGGGCTCAGTATGAGTTCTAGAATTTATTTAAAAAGAGAAACTGCATGGTGTGCTTTATTTTGGTGGTGGTTTTGGTTTTCTTTGGGTTTGTTGATATCTTAGACCATTTCTGTAAGTGATTATCTCTCATCAGAGATTAGATTGAAGGCACAGTAATGATGTTATTGCCCCATATTGCTAGTCGTGTGACTCCTCTGTGTACATAAACCGGTACATGTATCACCCGGAACTGTGGAGCAACTGGCCTTTAAAGTGTGGCAAGTGGTGAGGTAAAGGAAGTCAAAGATGGAAGATATTCTTAACAGACTCTTAAAATGCTTCACCTGAGAAGGTTACGTGCACCTAGACTTGCTCTTAAAGTTCTTGGAGATTTTAGGCGTAACAGCTACTAAGCAATTCTGTTTGTCAGTTTCATTGGGCTTTAAACTAGGAAAAGTTAAATACCCATGCAGCCTCTGGGTAGCCAGCCTTTAACTTTTTGTTAGGTGTGGGGGTGTTTTTTCTTGTTGGGTGTTTTTTTTTTAATCTGCACCAACATGTCCAGACTTCTTGCTTTCAGTGTCCTCTCTAGTACAGTGTGGAGCAGCTGCTGTGTGCTCTGACTGAGGGAGCACAGGTAGCTTGATTTTATTTAACCTCAGCCTCCCTGATGGCGTACTTTGCCTCATCACATTCACACTGTTGTGTAAGAAGCTGCCTCTCTGTTTTTTTTCTGCACGGCCTCATAAACTGTGGAAGCTCATAAGTTCCCCCTTATTTGGGGAATTGAGCTCAGATTCTTGGGGTACAGTACCTGCAACCTGATAAAGATGGAAACAAGTCCAGCATGTTTCGGGATGTGGACTTGATCCTTCAGTGACATTCATCTCTACAAGTAACAACTTGTTGTGCCACAGATGTGACCCTGTTTTGTAGGTGAGTGATATATAGGTGTGATTCAATGTTTTGAATCTCTGATAGCAGAATTCTCTGTGCCTTTCTTCTTCCTCTCTATGCCATGTTTCTACTTGCTCCTGTTCAAAGAATACAGCAGAGAGAGTACGTATGCATGTGTCTGAGAAGGCAAAAAATTTCACAGGTCATGACTTTGCAAATGCATGAATCAGCCTTTCTCTGGGATAGGAGCCTCTGCTGGGAACAGGTTACAGGGAATAAGGAAAAGGCAAGAACCTCCTAAATGCCATCCACCTCTTAAAAATTTGCCATGTGGAACAGCACTGAGCAGTGCAGGTGCTCAGCTTTTATTTTCAGGAGCATAGGTAGCTCACAAGGCTCAGCCTGAGGCCTCCTTGGTCTTGGATCTGGTGCTTGTATCCTTGGTTGGGATCTCAAACTGTAGCTTCAGCATCTTGTTCCAGTGCCTTAGTTGTAAATACCCTAACACAGCGGAGAACTTTATTTTCTGTATGTGGCGGTTTTTTTGGTGGGGTTTTGTGGTTTGTGGTTTTTTGCTTCCTCCTTCCCCACCCCTTTGGTGCATCAAATCTACCTTGCCCTGGTGAACCTTGCAATCCTTTGCTAAAAAACCCTGTCTGTTTACACTCTTCCTTCTCTCTGATATCACTTAATGAAATTATTTTAATTCAGTAAGGTACACTTGTTCTTGAAGTTATTGCTTTTCCTTACAGTGATACAGGTTAAACTTTTCTCGGCCTTTAGTCAGTCTGGTGATGTGGCTTGGAGCAGCACAGTTTTGCAAAGCGTTTGGTTTCTGCAGCTGGGGCGAGATGGGCTGTAGCGATGCCGTGGCAGGGGAGCAGGGCAGGTGCTTGGCTACCTGGTTGCGTTGCTGCAGAAGATGTTATGTAAATACGTGGAGACTTTCCTCTGGTTTCTGTGATGCGATGCTTTGTGAATAAGCACTGCATTGTTTAAAACTTGGGTGCCAGAGGTAGCAAGTTAAATCCATTCAGAAACAATGTGACAAATTGTACTTTTCTAACCGGCTGGAAACAGTATCTTTCTGGAAGAGTATGGAAAACAGTGATGTGTTTACCTGCATTTGGTTTAGTGGTTGGGAAAGTCTGGGACTAGCAATAAGAGTAAGTCCTAAAGAGTAAGAGTAAGTCCTAAATGAAACTGTTTTATCAAGTTTTGTGAAAAATAGCAATAGTTTCAATACAAAGATGAGCTATACAGTCCACTGTTCTAATTGAGTCATAAATCAGACAAGTACCAAAGAGAAAAAAGGGGGAAGAATGCACACACATCAGTCTGTGTCAGTTCAGCATGCTTTCCCGTGTGTGGCCTGTGTTTCTTTTCATGGACTCCATCCCCGCAAAGCTGCTTTGTGAGCTCAGTCTTGACGTGGGTCAAAAGGGGAAGATTGTTAACATTCCTCCTGCCCCTCTCCATCACCATCAGCAGCTCTCGGTGGATATCGGTCCTTTGGGCTCGTGTGGGAGAGAACAGTGGAATTTTGTGCTGCTTGAAATCGCTCTTCAAGTGCTTCTCTCATTCTGTATCTTGTCTGGACAGTAACCCAGCTCCTGATTTTTTTATGATTATTATGAATTGTGGTTGATTTAGTAATCCGAATGCCCGTATTGCTGGCATACTAATGTTTTCATATTTTTTTTAACATTCATATGCCCATCAGAAAGTCTATGGTACAGCTAAAGATACAACTTTTCTCCAAGAAAATAATCATTATAGGTAGTGTTTGCTGTAATTGCTCTTTGAAAGTTATTTTGCCTTGTCCCCAGTTGGCAGCTTTAATACTGTTGCTTATCTATGTGGCTCTTTCTCCTCACTTTAATGATTGTGCTGTATTTGTTTTGATACTGGTATGGTTTCATTGTGACAGCTTTGGTTTTACAGGAAAGAAACAACTACATTTCTGGCTAACTTTAAACTGCTTTCAAAGTGAAGCATCCTTTGTTCTGCAAATGAATTACACTGGATTGTTATAAGCAGTTTAGAATTGCTTGTTAGAGTGATACAAGTAGGTAACAATATGCCTTTGAAGAGATTAAACACTTCTCATTTTATGTTGCATTTGTTCCCATCATCATAACTCTAATGAAACGCGTGTCTCCTCTACAGTCTCCTTCCCTTGTCTTTAATGTGTCCATCTTCCTAAAGAACTTGTTAACGAACGTGGTGTTGTCAAACAATATTCCCTTGATCAAACTGGAACAAAAGGAAATGTAATGTTCAGTAGTGATCTATAGCTTGAAAAGCAAATGTACAAAGATCACTTAACTCATACTGAGCTCAAATGTTTCCCCTCTTGGGGAGGGAAATACACCAAATACAGTTCCTGTGAAGGTTAGATATTGAGAAGGAAAAAAGCGTAGAAACAGAGCCTGGTTTACATATGGACTATAGATAAATCTTACCAATTGAAACAATCTTTGCTTAAGAGGAATATGTGTAAAAAGACACGCATAAGTAATATGGCAAATTCCATAAAGCTTGTGCATTTTCTGGTTAATGTTTCTTTTATGCCCTGCCTTTACTACAGTTAACAAAACCAGAGTATTGTAGTGGAAGAGGTTAAGGTATCATAATTTTATTTAGTCAGCTGCATGGTATGTTTTACTGGACTGTGACATTTAAGGAACAAAAAGGAATACCATTCAGAGTGCTCCATGGAAGGAGAATTAATTGTCTTGGACACCTGTAATTTCATCATCTGCTTATTTTTGTGCCTGTTCCACACGCTGCAGCTGGTTTTGGCAGTTTAGTGTGATAAGCACGTTAAGCTGTCTGCATGAAGGGCACCAGTATCAGAAAAAACCTTCAGTACTCGCGTAAATAAAGCACTTGAATGTTTTGTGGTTTATGATGTAAAGCCCCTTTGTTCTTGTTTGTGACAGTTGTTGCTGATGTAAGTATGGCGAATCCAGCTGTACTAGTCACTCAAAGTCCTTGCTAGGGTGGGGTTTTTGTCAGTTAAAATTATATACGGTACTCTTTGGTGGCCAGGAAACTCCAAACTCTAAGAACCTTGGAAAGCACTGATTTGAGTTGTGTATTTTCAAGGACAATGTACTAACAAGTTTGACCTTCCTGGAAATGTGTCCACACACTGTAATGAGTTTCATATAGCAAATTATCTTAAAATAACAATAGCGAAACAGCTTGAAATAGTAATAAATTTTACCGTGGCTGTCTAAAAGATGAAAAGAAAATGCCATGCGATGCTGCTGTATGTGATCTCTTCCATTGGCTGCAACAAAAAAAATGCAATCCTGCTATTTCTTAGCAGTACTTCTGTAAAAAGTTGCATATTTGTCCTTAATGGATCACAACCTTTAGTTGTTGTCACCCACACTCATCAGCCACTTGCTGGTTTGTGCCTTTCTCTGCTCTTTGTTCTGTGGCAGGGTCTGCACGGCTGAGGAAGAGGAATTGGTGCTGTCCCTGTCCCTGGGGCCTGCGGAGCTGCTGGCTGCTTTGGGCTCTCGTAGGTGCTGAATGGCAGAGGCCGTCACCGGAGTTGGAAGAAATGCAGCTCCTCTTAATAACAGACCTTAAGACTGTATGGTCCTCTTGTGGAATACTGACTTATGTGACATTATGACCAGGGAAAATAGTGATAGTATCAAGGACTGACGGATTTATCTCGTTTAAAATCTATGCCTATTTTTATTGGGATGAAATGTAGAACAACTCTTCAGAGCTGCTGGAATTCTAGAGTTGAAATATTTAGAGGAATAAGTGATATACACATTTTTAATGTATAAAAATATATTTTAATGTGTTTATATTGGAGACTTGCATAATAATATCTGGGAAAGAAGTAGTGTCACAGAGATATGAAACAAAGGGAGCAGATAACCAGTCGGTATATGTGGCCAGATCGCTACTGCAGTACTACTGGTAGGAGGTCTCAGCAGTGAAATTATTTCTACCATAATGATGTTGGTGCCTGAAACTCTGACTCCAGCTGCTCATCTCTGTCCTGCTGGGGTCCATGGCACATGACTTCTGAAAGATGAGAGATTCAGGAGAAGACAGAGAAGAAGATGAATTAATCTGAGTCTTTCCTGTCCATCAGTGGTTCTGAGTATGTCCTCAGCTAGGACTTCTGTCAGGTCCTGGGTGTTCAGTTGCTGGTTTTGGCAAGGTCCAGATGCTATCTTTCATGGTTGCGTGGTAGCTTCATTGTTTTTACTGCTTGCAATGCAGGTGTTACTGTCCCCCCATAGACCCATGTTTGGCTGTGATTTGAATTAATCTGGAACAGAAAGCTGGTCGTTAAGAAATAGCCTTGTATTTAATGAACCATGCTAGACAAAGCTCAAGCTCAAAAACCTGCTGACATTGATAGAAATTTTGAAGTTGATTATGAGTGCTGGAGTGAGTCTCTGTGTAACTGACATTATAGCAGCCTTCTCTCCTTCAACATCAATGTTTTGTTCTCTTTCATAGTGATTAGGTAGATAATGACAAAACTTGCACTGCTTGACGTTGTTCTCCTCTCTGTCCTTGCATTAAAAACATATTTACAAAGTAATTCTCTTGGGTTCAAATGTCTGTTCATACAAAGCCTGTAAGAGAAAGGCCGTTCTTGAATTTATTTTGCTAGGAATCCCCCGACTTCTAGTGAAATGCAAGACTTCGTGTCCTAGTAGAGTAAGCTACAGTCTTACCTTCCCAAGGCCGCTGAACATCCTTCAAAAAAAACCCAACCCAGATAGTGAAAATCAATGTTTCCCTTCTCTTCTCTGAGATCTTGAGTCTTTTCTCCATTAGTGTTACAGGGAACTCATGAACACTACCGTGAGCGAGCTCTATCTGGGACTGGTCTGAAGTCTTGTTGTGGGTACCAAACCAGAGAGAAGCACCCACAGCATTGGTGTAAGATGTGGGATGTATGTCTTTTCCCTAAAGATTTATAGTCAAAAGCATTTTCTGCTCTTTGAGACTTGCAGTAATGCTGTTAAGCACTCCTCTGAAACTTATTTCTTCTTGTCTGTTTTTAACTGTGACTATTTAACCCTTGGCACCCATCAACAAAAATTATATCTCTCTGTATTTTTTTTGTATTTAGCATCATGTCCTGTGTAACCCAGCAATCCAACACAAAATGAGGACATAAATGTTAAGATAGAGAAGTGTGCATCGTATCTCTGTGTGGTTAGTGTATGGTGCAAGGTGAGCAAAAGCGGAGGCTGAATTTTTATTGCCAGTCACTGGCTGTGAGCAGTGCCTGTAGGACTTCAGTTCCTCCAAAAACCTCTGCCAATACGTAGGTGTCTTGCACTTCCCCCGACCAAAGGAGTGTCCTTGGTGTTTTACTTGGATTTGTCAATATAGCTGTCCCCCGGCAACTCCCCAGGCACTTTGCTTGTGATCTCTCCTGCTCACAATGGTAGATGTTTGTCACTCTTGTCATAATGTTTCTTCTGCCCTGCTTTCCTGGCAGAGGCTTGTACCTACCGCATGGCTGGTTGTTCTCTGGGTCAGAAAGCTCATTGAATGCTGGTAGGGCTTTTGTCCATCTGAATTAGTGATCCCCTTAAAGCACTGTCTGAAGCTTTGTGATGTTCTGATCACACTAAACATAAGAGCTCTTCCATTTTGCAGGATGTATTCTTTCCTATTTTTAGTAACTCTTCCAGTTAATGATTAGTTTACTTCGTAACAAGTATCAATGTCTGTATTGTTTCAGTCGTGGTGATGAACAGATCTTTGTGTACTGATTCATGGTGGCTTGGGAGGACAAACCCACTGGAATATCTAGTAATGAACAAATGCTTTTGTTAAAGATAGAAGGGCCTCTAGATTGCACACCTGCTAGCTGTAAAACAAAAGTAGTTTAATTTGAAAATAGATCCATAGATTTGTTTCATTTCACTACTGGTTAAACATGTTAAGGGCAAAGAAATTAGGTACCAATGTATTACGTAGTATTTTTTAAATGTATATCTTCCTGTGGTATAAATATTTTTTTCATATGTATTCAAACTCGTAGGTTGTTATTCCTTATGAAAGACTGCAGTTTATAGTTAAATAACAATTACTATAAATAATAATTAATTTAAATAACAATTACTAAAGAAAATAATGTACTGCACTAATTTTTCTCCTTTCTTCATTCCCTGGCACCGGCTGGGGAAAAAAAACCCAACCTGCATGAAAACCGATCTTGTTTTGATGTTAGTCAGCAGTAAAACTCCATTTATCTGATTTCATTTCTTTGACATGGCTAACTTGTAATAAATGAGCTCTGTGCTCTTCAATTGAGACTCAGTGATGTGTGTATTCTTGTTTCATAATCATGTTTAAATGATTAGCCAAGTAGAAAATTGCATGCTCAGTAGAAAAATAAATTGAAGAGGGTAACATTGTAGTATTAATCTTCACTAAATTGTGGTAAAATGCTTTGAAATAGAAGAAACGTGTATTTCTGCTAGTAGTAGAACACACCATGAAAGTTCTTTAATTTACTTTTGTATACAAATAGCTTTTCTCCTGTACTTAATTAAGTGAACAAGTTAAAATAAGTCTTGAAATTCAGAACATAGGTAATGTTTGGAGGCTTGCACTCAGTTTCTGGTTTGGAAATCTTCTAAATGTAAAAACTTCAAATATCCTAGGTATTCTCTCCCTTCTTATTGCTTATCCCCTCCCACCCCAACACTTACTAGCGAGTACCAGATCTAAATAAATGCTCTTGGCATGTTATGCATTTTCCCAGTCTCTTCAGAGTTCTTAAGAATCTTTAGTTTTAGTAGGAATCATAAACTATTCAGGACTGCACTAATTTTGGCAGATTTTTCCACTGCTCTTAGGACATGCTGAATATCAGTTACGTGCTGAACAGATGACTCCATGGTGCTTCAGGGCACAGATTACACCAGCCTAAAGAGAATGATGTTTATGGCCACAAACAGCTCAGGTACATCCTCTGACCTTCCCTCTGTCGTGGTTACAGGGCAGTCTGCAGTTCTTGTCTCTCGGAACACTGGATGTTGAGGTCACGTATTCTTGTTTTGTTCCTCAGAAGGATTTTGAAGATTACTGTTGTTAGTACAGGTCTTATTCTAAGCACTAAGTTCATCACGCTGCCTGGTCTGATAGCTGAGAGTGGATGGGGTCTGTGCACTGCACTGTAAAACCCTGTGATCAGAGGTTGTCTTAAAATAAAGTTATTGCTTTAAAGTGCAAAATATTTAGGAAGAAATAAAATAGGTGCAGGAGAAGCAAGCAGGACTTGGCTGGTGTGAGGGAGAGTGAGAACTAGAGCAGGCAGGAGAAAGATCAGACTTGTGAGCACCACTGTAGGTGAAGACACTCCCTCTTGATCTCCTGGCACATGTGTTTGACAATGGCCATATTGTTCAGATGGCATCTAGCCAGCGTGACACTTCTTTGGATCTCTAGGGACCTGTGCAAGACAAGGTCAAGGTATTTTGAGCCCTTTAAAGACATAATGCTATTTTTGTGTGTGACTGTGTCTATCATCATTGACATAATGGGATTTTCTTCTGTTTGTTGTGAGCTTAAAATAGTAGCCAACATCTGTATAAGACGAGATTTAATTTAATGGTCTTCTACTATAGACCTGTTGATTGTGATATATTCTTGTTGAAATGAGATGTTTTGATTACTTTCTAATTTTGGGTCATGTGCAATACAGGGAATAGCAACATCGTTTTTTTTTCCCCCCTAAGCAAGTATCTTGCAATGTAAGCCAGATCCAAATGCTAATGTCTATGAAAATGTGATGCAGAGCCTTTTTTCCTTTTTTTTAGCACATTCTTTCTTGTCCTACAAAAGTTAAAGCATAGCTGGTTGAGTGCTGGGACATACCGTCAGCTTGGCTGGAGCACTTCAGGATTAGCAGATGGACATCATTTTTGATTGAGAAAGGTTGGGTTTTGGGGAGGGGAGGGAAAAGAAGATTCTTTTAGGCCTCAAACTTGCATTTTTAAAAATAATGTGATCCTGGATAACTGTAGGTGCAGCACACACACGTAAGCCAGAAATGTATATGATTATTAACTTTAGATCCATATTTGTAAGAGCTATCCTAAAGCAATGAGAAGAGGGGGAGAAACAACCAGACTTGAAAAAAACAATCTATTTCTTGGCATAAATGGAAACCCAGGTCAAAGTAGTATCAGTTAGAAATAGATAGGAAATATAGAACAGGCAGAAAATAGGTTTAGCTTCACTTTTTTTCTAAATGAACGATAAATACTTTGTTTCCAAAGGCTGTATTTGT
This sequence comes from Ardeotis arabs, assembly GCA_011801015.1. Lineage (NCBI taxonomy): Eukaryota > Metazoa > Chordata > Aves > Otidiformes > Otididae > Ardeotis > Ardeotis arabs. Next base: position 112,047 of record JAAGAY010012505.1, read on the forward strand.
ATACATAAGCAGCGACTGCACTGTGTTAGAAATTGCCAAACCATCAAAACTGCTGTAGAGTTGATGTTTAGAATGTACCATGTGGAAGATATAGTGAAGCTAACGCTAACACACAGATCTATTTGAAAGGTGAAACACAATGAGTTCCTTCTGTGGTAAATGGAATGTGGGAAGGAAAGTGGGAGATTTTACCTGCAAATTGTGGTGTCACAGGTATTTATAGTTTACTGGTACCCTGATGCCCTGGATATGCTTGGGTGAGAAGGATCTAGACAGACTATTCTGAGAGATGCCTTGATAGAAGCTGAAGGAGGAACTGGTGTCAGATATAGCCGCAGTTTGTGTTTTCTTGTTTGGTAAGCCTATTACAAACCTTAAAGAACTTAAATTTCCCCATGGCAAGAATAGACTTGCTATGCTCATTGATGTTTAACTAGTGTCTGAGACAAATGCAAATGAGTCTGACAATTTTGGGATGCTTTTACTTCCCTAGAAGCGACAAACACAATGGATGTGATGCTGCTGAGGAACCTTCCAGGTAACTGCAACCTAAAAGAAGCAGGAAAATCCCAGAGCTGGGAGATGGGATGGGGGCTTGCTTCTTTCCATCTCCCTCCCTCTGTCTCAACAGTCCATTTGAATTCAGGCAGCCCGAGTGAACAAGCAGAAAAAAATGCTGCTGTATACTGAGAGCCAGCCTGATACAGGACATGGAGCACAGATAAAGGAAGAACCTACAATTTTGGGAAAAACAAGGGGATTGGACTAGGTGACCTTTAAAGGTCCCTTCCAAGCCAAACCATTCTATGATTCTATGGTTATCGTGGACTTCAGCCTTGCAATTTAAAAAAATAACCAACATTAAACGATGTTTGGTGGTAAACTCTGCAACTGTATCCCAGACAGATACCCAAAAGGCTGCTGACTTAAGCTGTTTATCAAGCCTTATAAAACTTGGTTGCTGTTCTTAACCCTATTGAATAGGTCAATAGGGAGAAAGACCAGAAGCCTATTTTGCAAATAGACGTTCCCCTTCAGTTTGAATCTGGTCACAGGAACACTTAAAATGTTGTTGGGCAAAAAGGAGACACTAATGAATTACATTTTTGAACCTGATTCCAGATTTCTGGAGTCACTTTCTGAAAATTCTTTTTATTTTTTGGTATGTGACCAAAGCTTTGTTTAGACTATTATTTAGGAAGAGTTTTGTGGGGGTTTTTTTGTTTGGTTTTTTTTTTAATTACAGCACAGATTTGCTAGAGGAGAGGAGACTGTAGGATTCTTCCTCCCCCTGTTATCTTCATGTAGCATAGCACGTGAGCTAAGGTCCTGTGATGGGAATTCCCTCCCCTCTTTGCCCTGTGGTTCTAGATACCCCTGGATACGGCGAAGTGGAAGTGTGCTTTAAGTGTATAAACACACACTGCTCCTCATTGTTCCTGAGGTATAACTGACCATTCAGCTTGAATGTTAAGAATCCAAAATTGTGCTACATGATCAGGTATTAATGACTTTTATTGCAGGTGGGCTTGGATCTGGGCAGAAGGCAGTTTTTACCCCTTTTCACAAACTGGCCTTTTCCTGTATGTACACCAAGACAATCGGAGTTCTTTTCCAAGACTTCTTGCCCTTCACAGTCTTTTTGTAGAATAGCTAGCAGTGCTTTTATTTACTCGTGTGTGTAAGAGGGGGGGGGTGGTTCTTCTGTACTTTGGATCTTTGTGCAATAATGGAAATACAACTTGCTAGTCTGTTTTCAGTGTCTAGGAACCTTGTACATTCTTTTTCTCCAGGGTGTTTCCAAACCTGTTTCCTTTGCTCAAAATAAGTGGTTTTATTCTGTGCCATCAGGATAGGATTAAACAAAGTTAAAAGGCTTCATTGTATCTACTTAATATTTCTGTAGTGTTACCAAATAAAAGAACACCGATCACATTAGTATTGGCAAATATCGAGGAAGAACTCTGGAAAGCGAACCTGAAGAAAGACTTGCATGTTTCTGCAGTGAAAGAGTATGATGGTTTGAACTAGTGACAGAAAGAAACTGGGCACATTCACTGATGAATGCCAACTTAAAGGTTAAAAAAAAAAAGCTACAAATATTTCAGTCACCTAACCTACCGAAGAGGAAGCTGTAATCCCTAAGTTCTGATGTAAATGATTGTACTCAATTCTGTAGTGTTTATCTTGAAGTGAGGAGAAAGAAATAAAATGTCTTGATTTGATCTGCTGTAGGATTTTTAGTTTGTTTTATTTTCCTGTGAAGGGGATTGTCGCCACTCAGATAAAACAAATCCAGAAATTGACTTTCTCCAGAGGCCACAGAAGCTAAAAAGTGAGAAATGCTCCCCATTTATCAGTGAGAGAAGGTTCCTTAAATCAGAAGTGGGAAGTATTTTTGGCAAAAAAACCTGCAAAGATGGCAACAGCTATTTTCTCTTAAATTTAAGACCTTGGTATTAACCTGTTTGACTGTGTTTGGATCTTGCCAAATTAGTTGTGTGGTTTGTTTTTAATCTAATTTAATCTAATTCCAAATAGTGCTGAGATTTTACTCCAAAAGCTGCACAAAAAGGGATTTTGGGAGTCACAACGGATACAAATACATTCTATATGTGCTTTTGTCAAGTCAGGCTTTCAAGGATCAGCTTTTATGGAAGAAAAAGATAATATATATGCCAACTATTCTCACCTCCCTGTTAATTTATTTGGGCTAATCTGATTCCTTTTAGGTACAGGGTTTTGGGGCTCACTCTTTTAAGTGAGTGAGCAGAGTACAACGTAAAGAGGGATTTGAGAAGCAAATTATTTGGGAGTCCATTGATAATGTTCATAAAATGTAAGCCAAAAAAAGTCTTGCAGAACTGTCAGTTGTTTCAGGAGCTGTGTGGACAGTTCTGTACACTGATGGTCTTATGATCTAAGAAAATTCTGTACATTCTGTTTTTCTTTGCAATTTCATTTGTAGGTTGATTTCATCTGGAGAGTTTAGCTATTTTTTTTTTTTTTTGGTGTAAATTTAATGAACATGATCACTTGCCTATATGAAGTCAAGAGTGGATTATCAGTTACAGAGACACAAGCATTCTTGCAGGACTAAGTCTTTAGGGGAAAACATTAAAAAACTACAGAATGAAGGCTACCTCAGGGCTGCTGGTTTTTTTTAACCTGATTTTTGTCATCCAAGCTTATTATATTGCTTCCTGAATAATTATTCAGAGCCTGGAGTGGATGCTTAATTTTACACTGAAATTCATCGGTTCTGGATCACTTTCTACCCTTCCACTGCAGCATCCTTAAGTGCAAGCATCTCAAGAATAGCAGAGCAAAAGAATTGCGACCCAATTAATACTAATATCAGGCTCTTTTTCTTGCTTTTGGCTGTTTTTCAGGAAAGTATTCAAGAGTACCTGTGCTCTCTGTTTAACTAGAGCACATAATGAATTTTTCTCCAGAAAAGGAATATATTCCTGAACTGAAGCCAGAAATTAGTAGCAATGTTGTGACTGTGAATGGTAGTTGTCTTGCAAGATTCAGTGTAAGAGGCAGAAAACTGAACTGAAGTCTTAAAGCTGAAGCTAAAACACAAATCTTGTGCCAGGTTCACTTAATAAATAGGGCTGTTAATCAGTTACCATAAGGAAGCTTGGTTCAACTAAGTACTGTAGGCGTAAAAAATTCTCTACTATATTTTCCCTATAAAATCTCTCCAGCAGAGAATGAAAGGAAAGAACTTATCCTTT
>JAAGAY010012507.1:0-12250 GCA_011801015.1 Ardeotis arabs
GTGGTGGATGCCCCATCCCTGGAAACATTCAAGGCCAGGCTGGATGGGGCTCTGAGCGACCTGATCTAGTGGGGGATGTCCCTGCTCCTTGCAGGGGGGTTGGACTAGATGACCTTTGAAGGTCCCTTCCAACCCTAACCATTCTATGATTCTATGATTCTATGCCAGGTGAGTGCACTCAAGATGAACCACTCCATAATCTTTCCCAGTACTGAGGTCAGGCTGACAGCTCTGTAGTTCCCCAGATCCTCCTTCCGGTCCTTCTTGTAGATGTGTGTGACATTGGCAAGTCTCCAGTCATCTGGGACCTCCCCTGTTAATCAGGACTGCTGACAGATGATGGAGAGTGGCTTGGCAAGCTCCTCCACCACCTCCCACAGTACCCTCGGGTGGATCTTATCCTTTCCCATAGACTTGTGCATGTCCAGGTGGTGTAGCTGTTCGATAACTACTTCCTCCTGGATTGTAGGGATTTCATTCTGCTCTTCATCCCGGTCTTCCAGCTCAGGGGGCTGAACATCCTGGGGATAAACTGGTCTGACTATTAAAGACTGAGGTAAAGGCGGCATTAAATACCTCAGTCTTTTCCTCATCCTCGCTGATAAAAGGTGGAGATTCTCTTCGGCTCTCTTTTTGTTGTTGACGTATTTGTAGAAACATTTCTTGTTATCCTTAAAAACAGTGGCCAGGTTGAGTTCTACCTGGGCTTTTGCCTTTCTAATTTCCTCTCTACATGACCTAACAAGATCCCTGTATTCTTCTCAAGTTGCCTGCTCCTTCTTCCAAGAGTGGTAGACTCTTTTTTTTTTTTTTCCCTAAGCCCTAGCAAAAGCTCCCCGTGCAGGCAGCCCGGTCGTCTCCCCTGCTGGTTCGTCTTACTGCACATGAGGACAGTCTGCTGCTGCGTCTTTAAGATTTCCCTCTCCTTACCTCTCCCAATAACCGAAAACTCTATCATTTCGTGGCTGCTGAGCCCAAGATGGCCTCCGACCATCACACCTCCCTCCAGCCCTTCTCTGTTAGTAAACAGCAGACTGAGCAAGGCACCTCCCCTGGTAGGCTTGTAGAATGCTTCATCTACCCCTTCCTGCTGGTTGGGTGGTCTATAACAGACTCCCAGCAGGATGTCTGCCTTGTTGGCATTCACCCTCATCCTTTCTCATAAGCATTCAACCTTATTATGACCATTGTTGAGCTCTGTACAATCAACACGCTCCCTGACATACAGAGCCCCCCCACCTCCTCTCCTTCCTAAAAATAACTCAAAAAAAAAGGTATAAACTCCTAGTCACTCCCTTGGGAGAAAACTAAACTTTTTCATCTGGGTAAGGAAGAACCCACAGAGGTCAGTGCTACAAATCGGTGAAAAACCCACTTTTGTAAGCAGCTGTTCTAAAACGAGATACTTCTTAGCAGATAGTTTTAGTTTCAAAATTAAAGCATATCAGTCAAAAATGAAAGATCAATACAAGATTTAAAAGCAGCCAGAAGCAATGAAGAGAAAAATGCTACCTACATAAATATCCCTAACTGGATAGATTAGTATTCTTAGAAGAGGTTGGAATTGCTACTTTATAATTCTGGGATATATTATCCAGAAGAATTTTGAAATCCATTTGCCTCAGCAGTACATTATATACACACAGCATTGGCATCTTTTGCTATACTGTAAAAAACTATGATGCTTATACTATGTATTTAAGGTATAGGAACGATATCCACAAAATTGTTTCATCATTTATTTATGCCTACAGTAGCATCTTTCACCAAAATATTTTAATATTAATATAAGATTTCAATTAAATATGAAACAGTATAATTGTTGTTATTATTATTAGCAGCAGCAGCAATAGCAGCAACAGTATGAAATTAAAGACAATTCCACTCGTAATACCTTTGATTATAGTTTTGACAGACCATGTGATAAGACAGAACGAACCTAGGCCCTTTGTGATGTTAAGCAGTAAATGTTATTAGAAAAATATTATTAAGGAAGAAAAAAAAGAAAGAAAAGGGGGGAAAAAAAGGAAAAAAAATAAGAAAACTTTGCTCTTCCTAGAACTGCTGCCCTAACCATTAGCAGATCAACAAGTGAAAAAGTGCATGCAAACACTGAGATGAAGTCTGAGAAGGAATACAAAGAGTTGTTGCATGAATAAATCTGACACGGAGATTCCCAAGATTTTTTTGCCAGGTTCAACACTAGAAGCAGTAGGTGACATCTCAACCTGTGGTAATAAAGCTGTAGCTGTTTCTGTGCCAGCTCATGTGTCTCTCTGAGTGTTGTGCATATCGTAAGTGGATGTACACAGTCCTTTAGGAAATAATGAGTCAGAACAAAATGTGATGTGTCCAGCTGTTTGTGTTCCATATTTCTTTTGTTTTGCAAACAGACTGCCATTGGAAGTCTGACCTAAGTTAGGCCCAAAGACTTGTTACATGTTTTGTCATATTTTTCTTTTGGTCTTTGCAGATCTCTCCTTTCTTGAGATAGGCTTTTTTTTTATTATTTATTTATCTACCTAACCTATTTATTTATTTAAATCCATAAAATTATTTGATCATAGCATCTATCTATCTATCTGCAGAGTAATTACTGGGGTTTTTTTCTTTAATGCACCACATTGACCTATTCCTAGAGTCCTTATTTAAGACCACTTCTGAAACTCTTACAGATGTGAATGATCCTTATATAGTCAATCTCATCAACTTATTGGGGAGCTTGAAACACTCAGCATCACTCACGACTTCTTCAGCAACTTGCAGAGTTAAGCCCTTCCTAATTTTAACGTTATCTCAGTAGATTAGCACTAACTTGCTCTCCTCTGACCTTCTGACGCTGATTCTTTCTTTGAGTGGTATAGTGCACCAGCAGAAGCTGTGATAATATTGATTTGAGATAATTTCATGTTGAGCATACTGCAAACTACAGTTCTTCACAGGGACAGGTAATTTCTTTAGTTTCATTCTAGGGTTTTAATTGTATCATTATAGGCAGATTTGTTGTTGTTTTCAGATATATGAAGTAATAGAATAATCTGTGGGGACAATTATTAGAATTGTTCATGATAAGTAATTGAACTACAGGGCAAAAATAATTTTAATTACATTTACTCTACCTCGCATGTGGAGGTTGAGTGTTTCCTATCTCCAGAGGTCTTCTGGATGTTTTGTATAACATCTCTTCAATTATCTTTAGCCATGTCCTCCAATCTCAGTTAAGGCTTCCTCCTAAAAGGACTTTTAATTTTCAACTGTGTTCCTATTACTGATTTTGTTGATACTAGAAGAGGAGTAGTAGAAAGGATAAGAAAACTAGGAACATATTATTGAAGTTCTCTGTAACTTACAAAATACTAAAATAGCTTTGTTGCTAAGAGCAATTGTGTCGAGATCTCACACAGTGGATGGAAAAACATGTGCTCCAGCAGAGATGTACACCACTGGTCAAAAAATAAGTCATAAACAAGGAGAATGCAGTGGTGGACTCAATTTTGTTTCTACCATTGTGAGAACAATTTGTGCATCATACTATATTTGTGTGTTTCACACATAAAGGGTTATAGTAGCTAATGGATGGAAAATAATTTTATATCTGATGGACTTATGGACTGATGCCTATCAGAATATAGTTGGCATGACAGTTACTAATATTTGGTTTCAATTTTGCAGCTCAATGCCTTGAGAAAGAAAGGTTTGCTTTTTTTTTTTTTTCCCTCCCCCTCCCGCCCATTTATCTGTACTAAGCTGTCTGGATTCACATTGCTGTAATTGATTTTAAAACAGTGCTTTTCCTGCAGGGAGTGAATTTGGCTACAAATACCTAAATAGCAAGCTGTATTGGTTGTCTACAAAATACCATGCTAAAAAAAGATCAGCACATTAGTAGTCTATATGCATTTCAAGTTAAAACAACCAACAGAAAGGGCACCAAAATCCAACAACCTGGAAAGCATATAGAATTTATGTAATATAATAAATGTCCTCAATTGCTTTCTTTCATTTTCTAAATTTTTTTTTTTTGGAGGACTTACCTGCAAATAATCAAACATTTGTCATGTGTACCTAATGTAACAAGGCAAACACCAAGTTTCATCATTTCTTAGCTTAATAGTAAGAAACACCAAGTTTTCTCACAGATTTTAGGACTAAGATGAGTAAAGAAATGGTTTTATAATAAAAAGTTAAAAACTTATGTGTTCATTCTTTTTAATTAAATAGAGCTAAACAGTGTTATGTATCTAGAAATTATGCTTATGTGTGCGTGTGTGTGTGTGTTTGCACATGTCCGCCTATGTGTTGGCATAGCTTTGAAGACTGTGAATACTAACATCATTTCTTCTTGATGAGAAAGAGGAACTCTTGGGTATCAAAAGCTTCTTCAGACAACTGGAGGAGGCCCCTCACACCCACAGGGGATTCAACATCTGCCATAAGGACAACATGGGAAACAATCCAGGTGGGTTTTGAAGAGCTGAAAATAATCTCTAGACACAATGAGTTCAAGAGCTGACTAATGAGGCACATTATTGGACATGATGAGGTCATGGGGTTTTGGATAAGATGATGTATGGAAAGTTCTTCCAAACAATTGACAGTGAGAAGAACTGAGTATTTTGTGTTATCTAAGTAAATATATGTATGCATATGTATATGTATACATTCCATTTTGAAGATATCAAATATGTAAAAGGAATTATACTGCTTCCCCACTCTGCTTTTTTTTTAATCAGTTTTTAATAGTTTTCATCATAGGCTTTATTCAGTTTGATTGAACTTTGACAGACGTATATCTCAGTTTTTCAGCTATTCTTTTTTTTTGCCTCTAAAAGATCACAGAATCAAAGAATGGCTGAGGTTGGCAGAGACCTCTGGAGATTGCCTAATCCAACTCATCTGCTCAAAGCAAGTTAAACTAAAGCATGTTCTCCAGAGCGGTGTTCAGTTAGGTGCTGAATACCTCTGCAGGTGGAGACTGCATAACATCTCTCAGCAAACTGTTCCTGTGTTTGACCACCTTCACACCAAAAAAAGTATTTTCTTGTGTTTAAATAAAATTTGTTATATTTCTAATTGTTCTTATTGCACCCTGTTCTGTCACTGTATATCACTCGGAAGACTCTGGATCCACCTTCTTTATACCATCCTATCAGATATTTATAGATATTTACATATTAAAGAATGTTTGAATAATTTATTATAAAGCTTTATGTTCATTCTATTTTAAAGTTTTATATTGCCACTTTAGAAAGAGGGAATGAAGGAATCCAGAGGTTTTTTTGTGGAATTTTTTTTTCTTGCTTTTTGATTTAAGTAAATTACTTCTGATCAGGAAACTGATTCAGAAATACAAACCAAATTCATTCAGATTTTTTTGGTTAATTTCACAGACTAAAATGCTGTTGAGGTGAATGGAGGGGGGAGTATTCTACATATATTCTGTGTGCATTTGTGAAGATTTTCCTGTAGAATTAGGATACTAATCAATTACAAATGACATATTGCAGACAGTTGAACAGATATTAAAATTTTGTGTACTTTGATAACATACTGGTAAGTCTTGAGTTAGTGTTTTTATGTAAATGCAGTTCAGGGTTAATGTTACTATTTTAATTAATATATATTTTTAAATCCTTTTGAATAGATAGGTAACATGTTAGTATAACTTTATAATCTATGAGTGTTATACTACCTCCAATTGTCGAATCCTGGCTCTTCATAGAAAGTGATCTTTTCTCAGAAACGTAATGTGTAGATAACAAATCTAGGGCTTGTTAATCATTTCTGTGCTGCTGAGAGAGAGAGTTGTTCACAGCTGGTATTTGGTTTCTTTGAAACTTTTTTTGCAGGATGCTATGTAGGAATGAAGAGCATCAAACTAATACACAGTATAGACCCACCTATTTTGTTCCTCAGATCTGCTTGAAAAGCTGTCTCATGGTTCCTACAGGGGAAGTGATTGCCAAGCCTCACTGTCTCTCCAAGCTGTGAAGTCTCTTGGCACAGCTATATTCAATTTGTCTCTCCTTAAGTACTGAGATTGGCCGTTTGCTGCATTCAAGCATCCCAAGCTTTTGTTGGACTCTAAATCTGGAAGCCTAGGAAAACACTTGCACCTTTATTGATCATCTGTTACTGGCTAAGCCAGCTCTTAGACAGGAGCCTGATTCTCCTGTTCCCTTAGGATCCTAAACTAAAAGATCAAATAGAAACAAATCCAAGAAAGCAAAGCAATATGTTGAAAGTGATATGCCCACAATGATATTTTGTCACCGAAGTAGGTGGCTTCCATTAGAGTGAGGCACACAAAATCTCTCTTGATTTGCATGGAATTTGGGTCTTCTGCTATAACTAAAAATTAGTCTTGCTCACCTACATTTTACGTAAACAACTTTATATCCTAACATATGGAAATAGTGGCTTAAGTCTTTGTAAGGAGTGTGATCATTCCTTAAAACTCAAACATTAGCCTTGCTCTCTTTTAAGCTTAACAAAGAGAATATATACATCCTACTGATACTGTTGCTCTTAGCTTTAAAAATAATTTTATTTAATTATAATAAATGTTCCACATATTCTTATAATGACTGCCAAATTGCCGTCACACTAACCACCCTTGTTTTATGGGCAGATATGTTTTACAAGCTGATACTTTATATTCAAAGGAAAAAAATTGTCTCCTGATAATTGCTAAAAGGATAAGAATAAGGCATATTGTTTATCTAATTATTATGTTACAGGCTTGTGGCCTAATTGAATCTATTCTGAATGCACAGTAAATACAACACAGTCATTTTTAAATCATAAACCTCTCGAAAAAGCCAAGCAGAGGTCTGCTAATGTGTTGGATGATGGATCTCCTATTTACTATTGATCTCTGAATTCAGAACCAATCCATTCTGAACTAGCAAACATTTTTCACATATTTTTAGAAAATATTGTATGGCTTTTAATCAGTGACAAAACTGTTTTGTCTGTTACTACTCAAAGTAGAGATTAGCAACAACCTACTGCATTTCACTAAAAAAATGAATCTTGTAGAGGCTGAATCTTGTGTGGTATATCTTTAATGAACTGACTTCACATTCAGCTACCCTTGAATTAAAGGAAAGCTTGGAGTAAGCAATACAAATGTAGTGAGAAAAGTGCTGTAAAGGTTATTGTGTATGGAGATCTACATAGACCTCTACTGTATGGACATATTATAAACTTTGATTTAAATCTCTGCTAGGGGAGGATTTGATTCAAGCAAACTGGCTACTTGATCATTACAGTTGGTTTCTGTATTATCTGTCTCAAGCGGCTCACTACTGATGCTATTTTCTCTTCCTCAAATCATCTCATTCCGATGGCCAGTTTCCTGCATCTCACACTTCTCTATTTTTTTCCTATTCAAGTTCAGATGTAGAAATCCCCCTATACTAACCCAATCTCATCTTTGTGCTCCTTGGCCATAGGCCTTGATCTGGATGCTATTAAAGAATGTCACACCTCTAACTAAATACGGAATGCAAGTGACTGTGTACTAAGCAGTATTTAATGAATAAATATCATTGGGTTTGAAGTCTTAAAAAGCCTTCCTTTCAGAAGGCTTCTCCCCCTCTTGAGGCTTATTACTTCCTCCTTTACATCTCCTTAACAATCCCTTCCTATTAAGACTGTGGCATTATACTCCCACTACACTCAGAAGAGACAAACAATAGAGGGCATGAATACAAGAATGTGATTCAGTTCACTGAATAAGGACTCTAATTTTAAGTATCTACCAGCACATATCTAATTTTTTGGTAGCTATTTATGCTCCTACTATAGTCAATAGAAGTTGAGGGAAGGACTGAGTTCTATAATAGCAGACGTATCATCATGCAATTTTCCCTAAGATGTCCAAGACGTCCACACAGGACTGGCAGGTAAGATACATGACATACAGGAAACCTCAATCCTTCTGAAGTAGTAACAGAAGGCAACACAATATATTCTAGGGCATTTAACATGCCACTCTACTCTTGTTTTTATTTCCCTTGTTCTCAGCATAGCCAGTTTATCCTAGAAAATATTAAGGGGCATTATCTCCTAGATAATGTCTACATTAGAATAAACTCAATCCCCTTAAAGCATTTGCAAAACAAATGAACAAAAAAAACAAATAACCCCCAAAAGCAACAAGCAATAATGATGGGACATTAGCCTCTTTCCCAGGCTTATGTAAATCATAGAATCATAGAATGGTTAGCATTGGAAGGGACCTTTAAACACCATCTAGTCCAACCCCCCTGCAAGGAGCAGGGACATCTTCAAGTAGACCAGGTTGCTCAGATCCCTGTCCAGCCTGAGCTTGAACACCTCCAGGGATGGGGCATCTACCACTTCTCTGGGCAATCTGTTTCAGTGCTTCATAGGAAAAAAATTCTTCCTTATATCTAGTCTAAATCTACCCTCTTTTAACTTGAAAACATTACCCCTTGCCCTATTACTACAGGCCCTGTTAAAAAGTTTGTCCCCATCTTTCTTATAGGCACCCCTTAAGTACTGAAAGGTCGTAATACGGTCTCGCTGGAGCGTCCTCATCTCCAGGCTGAACAAACTACACAAATGTTTCTATTATCCTTTTGTTTGAAAGAGAGGGTTTTCTATCTGTGCCTGAAGAACAACAGACTCTTTCTGAAGAACAATCAAACTACGCTATGAATGCTATGTAGGAAAAGAAAATTCAGTGAAATGTTTCTGAACTTATCTACCACATCATGTTCAATTGCAGGAGAGTCAGGCTGTGTCTCAGAAGGTATTTCATTCACACTTCTTAGTGATATTGACATTCAATGAAAGTACCAACTTTTAACCCTAGTTTAGTGAGGAAATCCCTTTTACTGCTAGCCCACAGTCACTTCACTACATTTTATGGTACTTTCAGATAGTTCAGTTTTCATAATGGCCATGCACAAAGCCTATACATATTAACAGAAAGTGCTTGTAGGCAGGCAAATAAGCATAGTGAATATTCTGTGAGTTTAAAATGCTCAAGAAAGATGTTGTCTATCTTAATAATTTTTTTAAAAAAACCTCAGATTTGTTTCTAAAACAAACAAACAAAAAGAATAATTTTGAAAATCCTGTAACTAACAGATGAAAATCTTTTAAATGTCAGACCCTAATTGCTATTCTATTTATAAATTACAGATATGCCAAATCTAGTTGATTACATATAACTTTTTTCCTCGTAAATGTCACGCTTACAAAAAACCACTACATTTTTAACATTGACATTAAATCACATGAAAGAAATAGTACTGTTACCGGATTGAATATTCCTCTATATCAGTCTGCAGAATAACTGTTCTCTCTACTGTTAAATATCTGGTGAAGAAATTTCATCCTCATATCCCACCTATATAACTATACTAAAAATAATCCCAGCTAGTATCAGCACTTTCTCTTTTGAATCTTCCGATCAGTAAGCATGGAAATAACATTTTCAATTTTAAAGGATGCATGCACCATAATAATCAGAGTTTTCATTTCTTAGGAAATTCCATTGTCTTTTTTTTTCCTATGCTGATAATACAATTTTTAATTTCCTCTGAAAAATGATGTTCCTGAAACACAACTCACTCAAATAGTTTTGTTGTCATAGAGTCATAGAAAATGACTCGGAAAACATTCTGAGTGTTTAAAAGTAGTTAATATTAACTATATTTAGGAATTTCATTTCAAAAGTCATTTAGAAAGAAAAAAAAAAATTAAGTCTTTTTCCTAGAAAGACAAACCAGGATGTTTTCATACTAATACATTAGGGAATTTTTGCTGTTTTCCTTTTAACATGTGGATTATTTCCTAGTAGAAGATATTTCACACTGCCAAATCAATTTAATAAAAAAATTCCACCTAGACTTATTCCAAATAAAGGTGAAAGCCTGTGAATACTGCAATCTAAGCAGGCTGAAAAAATAGTTCAGATAAGGATGTCCTGGATAATAAAGGGCAGTTATCTCTGCTGATATGGCTGGATATGTCAGTAGCTGTCGTCACAATTTCGCAATTACTCGTGTGCAAGATAATGTGAGGCTTGTCTTGCCTGTCCCTGTTCATTTGAGCCAGACAGTTCTGGTAGTCAGATGGTCAGTTGTACCCTTTCCTCAAGTCTGATGATCTTCAGTGTCCTACAGGACTCTGAGATGTCTCTTTTGTGAAGGGCTTCTTGAGAAGTAAATAATTCCATGAACTGAAGTGAGACCATCATACACCATTTACAGACATGACACATGGCAGTGCAGGGCTCCTGGTTCAAACGAAATAATGGCAGTACCAGCAGAGAGAGGAAAATGTTTTCAGAAACTTGAAAGACGTTAATCAAAGATATCTTCTCTTCTCATTATAAGGGTAATAGACATTTAAAGGGTTATTGAGCTCATTGCTGGACCATGACAAATAAACATACAACCTTTTTCTCTATTATTTGTCCTCTGTGGTGGACACTTTTTTCAACCTTAGTTTAGTTATTAAAATGCTTTCTGATGGAGATGATGCAAAAGATAATTGGAAAGTCCGACTGTATACTATGTATCAACTCATTTTAAAATGAGATATAGAAGAAAACACTGCACTGAATTTCTATCTATCTCTTTTTCCTAATTTCCTAGTTTTTCCAGGATTTTTACATGCTGGAACAAGATTATGTTTTTGAAGAATCTAATGCTACAGAAAGAGTCACTATCAAACTTTGAATCATATCTCTTTGTAGGGCACTACAGGAATCATATCTACACAAATCTCCTCCACTCCAATGAGTAAAGTCACACTTTGAATAAACATAAAATATTAAACTGTTTGTGAGGTTGGCAGGCAAAGAGAATGTTCTAAGCATTTTTCCCTCCTCAGCAGTAGCAGCAGATGCAGAAGACTAGATTTGGGGTATTTTACTGGCTGCTGCATGTAAAATATTCATATAGGCTAAACTATACCGTCATGTTCTTAAAAGTTGCTGTACTTGTATCCACAAGATTATGATTCTGCCTAGAGGTGACATAAACAAAAAAGTGGGAAATGAAAATATTATTAATGCTGTGAAGACTATAAAACCATGAACACCATTAATAATTGTATTGTAAACTATTTATGTATATAAAGATATTTCTCATTATGTGTTTTAGGTTTCATTTGAATTTTATTCTATGTCCACTCTTCCTATTTTGGATAATTATTTCTAGGTCAGAAGGAAGTCACGAGCCATGGTTTTTAGGACCAATGGAAAGACATTTTATTTGAAAGAATGAGATATCAGGTTACTGGAAACCGCACTTGCACGTTGTTGCAAGAATAAACCTCTCAGTTTGCTACCTGATTGTCCCTAGATCTTAGATTATTAAACCCATATGGGTTGACATGGTCAAATGTTTTACTGTCTTGTAGCCAGTACACAGAGTGGTATTTGTTATTGTAACTTTTTTTCTACAAGGAATGAGCCATTAAATATAAAATTGTATGAGCACAACGGAAGGGCAGAGATGTAGAAGGTAATGAAAGAGAGAACAGAATACAAAGTTTAATTTAACCTGTTTGCCATCAACACATCCTGATATTCCTCAATGACAGCATTATAAAGTATATTCTCTGCAATAATGTATAAGATGCATTTAATTTCTTTAAAAAGTGTTGCTGGGATATAATGTTAGAAAACAATTTCCATGAGTTACGAGAAAAACAATAATTGTCCTATTAGATTTTCCTCTTTATTTTTTTTCTTATTAAAATTAATTTTCAAAACCTACTGTAACCAGTTCGTAGGATTCCTATGCACAAAGATCACCCAGCATATGATATTTAAAAGCACAACAGTATTTATTGCTCTATTATAGCCTTGCACAAGCAGTTACTAGCATAAGCAGTTACAGTTCCTAGCATAAGCAGTTACGAGCATATTGTTTTCCCTTTATGAGAGTCTTATCAACCCAACTACGTCAGAGACATTGCTGAGCAGGAGGATTATGATCAGCGGGGTCATAGCAGAGAAGAGAGGTAGGCGCAGCACCTTCAGGGTGTCCCCTGTTGTTCGTACAGTGAGCTCTGGGTCCTTTCTCTCTCTCTCTCTGCTCTGAGCCGCCTCTGTTTATACCCTCAGCAGATTCAGTGGAAGAGTACTGGCCAGGTGTTGATGCACGCGTGGCCAGCGCATGCAGCAAGGCCTGCCAAGTACGTGCCCTGCTGGCTAACAGCGGCTCCCGGATAGCAGCAACATACTGCTCAATAACAACCC
>JAAGAY010012508.1:0-14104 GCA_011801015.1 Ardeotis arabs
CACGAAACTGCTCCGGCGTAGGTCATCTCTTCCACGGAGTGCAGTCTCTCCAGAACGGCTGCCCCAGCGGGCCCTCCACGGGCCACAGCCTCCTTCAGGCATCCACCTCCCCCGGTGTGGGGTCCTTCACGGTCTCCAGGTGGATCTCTGCTCCTCCGTGGACCTCCATGGGCTGCAGGGGGACAACCCGCTCCACCATGGTCATCACCACAGGCTGCAGGGGAATCTTGGCCAGGAGCCGCATTACTCCTCCCCCTCCTTCTGAACTGACCTTGGTGTCTACAGCTGTTTCTCTCACAAGAAAAGTTCGTTCTTCACAACAGGTTGGCAGACACCTCTCAGGATCTTTTCACATCATCCATCTCATCTCCTCTCCACTCCTTGCAGCCAGGCCGGGCTGAGTTGGGCCCGGTCAGCCGCCTGGCAAGAGGCCAGAGGGTGAGGCCTGCAAGGCCCGTAAGGCCTGCACCTCCCACTCTGCGCCTCTGCCCCCGCTCAGCTTCTTCACATCTTGTCTTCTCTTTTTTTTTTTTTCTGTTTTCTCCTTCTTAAATACGTTATCACAGAGGCGTTATCACGGGACATTCTGCTACCAATCGGCTCGGCGTTGGCCAGCAGCAGGTCCGCCCTAGGCCCAGCCAAGTCCACTGAACAAAGGGGAGCGACTTCTAGCAGTTTCCTACAGAAGCTTCCACCTTAGGCCCCCCCTCACTAAACAAAACCACAACAATATTCAAACACTTCTCTCTGGTGAAGGTTTATTGTCATTGCTTACTCTGCAGTGAGTGGAAAGAAATTTTCAAATCTTCTTGTAGGACTGGGACCCAGGAATGCCTAACCTTTATAATCCCAGGTGCCACAAATGCTTATCCATGACTTGGGCATCGAAGGTAGTGTCATTACGTAAATTCTACACCCTCTGTTTCCTTCTTAGCAAAATAGGCATTGCATCTCATGAGTATTTCAATGAACTTATTTGCCATTTGGGATTAAAAATGTTTTGTTCATCTACTGGGGAATAAATGTCACTTTTATGTTACGATAGCACCAGATATCTGAGGGAATACCTGATCTCCAAATTCACATGCTTGTTAAATGTTTTGATTGTTCTCCATGAATAGGGTGCCCTCAGATGCATGAGGACATTGTTTTTGATAAATACTACTATCTTTACAACCCTGTTGTAAAGTCTTTGTATGTTCTTACTCAGTTTTGTAATCTTTATTGCATTCTTAAGCAGCTCTTTTGTCAGGAGATTGGTAATCCTGAGCAAAATGCTCTTGTACAAACAGAAATTCTCTTAATTGTCCTCTAGACTAGCTTGCAGCCTTTTCATATGGCTTAGCTGAGTGATTTCCACAGTCTGACTCATGTAGGGAGAGGATCATCTGACCTAATAGATATGCTCTTGTTGGCAGCTGGGCTTTGCAGTATGCATTCATGGACCACAAAGAGTGTCACTGGGAGGCTGGAGTCAGGACACTTTTCTTGTACTTCCTTTACAGAGGCACTCATTGTGGTTATCTTACAGGGTGCTTCCCAAGTCAGCATATAGGGAACCCGAATCCACGACTGTGATGCCCAGGCACCAGGATAATGCAAAAAGTAATGCGAATGAAGAACATGGAAGAGATGTGGCTATTATCTACAGTCTGAACACTGCAACTTCAAGAAATTCAGGCTTACTCTTTAGATGTCCTGAAGTAACGTGTTAGGATTGTGGACTACCTGAAGAACTAGTACGCTACTATCTGTTAAAAGATAGTAAAATCTACCAACCTACCAGATTAGATCCAAAAGTATCTTTTACTTGATATTGTCCAGCCAATAGCCTGTTATGATGCTTCACACCTGCATGACTTAGCCAGTGGTTCTTGAGTCAGTCCTTATATACCTCTTTGCCATTTACAAACAGTAGAAGGGATTTGTGAGATCATGTTTTTTTGGTAATGATCCAAATGTATGCTACGTGCCTGTAACAATGCCCTAGCCCTTAACCAGGTAAAAGTTTCAGACTTCCAAACTATTTTATTCCCCTTCCAGGAAAATGTTAATGACTCTCCTCATGGATAGGTGTGGCTGTCACCTGCCCAGACAGTAAACAGAGTCAGCTAACAACTACTCTGGTGTTGGGCTGATAGTTAACATATTGCAAGGCAGAAAAACATTTTCTCTGGGTGTGGTAGTGTTTAAATGCCAGAATAAAGCATTTTATATATCACATGAATTTACCACCTCCTAAATGTGCTTTATACCATCAATTGGTCTCATTAACTGAGTATGATGAATAGAACGTATCATGCACTCTCATACAGTAGTAACCAGGGATGAGTTTAGGAGTGACCTGAATTTTTCCCAACTACTTCCAGCCTTTTGAAGGATACCATGACAATACTTAGAATCTGCCATTCTTAGCTATAACAAGTTGATTTGTTCAAATGCACAGTTGTTTTGTTTACATCTTTGCCATGTTAAGAATACTGTTTCCTTTATCTTTCACAACAAGCAGAAGTATGGGAGAGATGAGGGAAATGCAACAAAGACTAAAAAAATCAGCTGGGGGGTGCCACTAAGGATAAGTGCAGGGGAATTAAAAAGAATTTGAAAGATGGGCCTTAGCATAAGTAAGCAGTTTGAAGGAAGAGGGAGCAGAATTAATATGAAAGGTAAAAGAGATTGAAAGAACAGATGTGTTTTTGAATAGATGCATAAGAAAGAGGTATAAACAAGGAGTATGAGAATGTGGCATAAGGTTGGAGAAGAAAACAATCCAGAGAGTAAAGATGAGAATAAAACAAGAAGGTGGAAGGAAATGTACATAACAACATGAAAAGATGAGAAGAACAGCAGCATTGAGTTTACATTATTCTAATTCATTTCCGCAGAATAGTGAGTGTTTTTAGAAGTTCGTAGTAGGAGTAGTAGTAGTCAAAGGAGGAACTGAGTTTTATTTGAATGTGTGAAAACTCACACAAGCTCCCAACAGGCCTGGGATTTCCATCTACTGTTGCATTTAAGGGTCTGCCTTCAGAAATCAAAGTGGAGGTCCTGAAAAAAAAGTGCAGCAAGTCCTAAGTAACTCAGATAAGAGGGCAAATGAAGTCTTCCCTGAGAGATTTTTAACAACTCTGTACTCTGCTCCCTATCATCAAAGCAGGATTTGTCATGTCATTTCACTTCTACTCACCTGCTAGATCTTACAAAAGTGCCGCCTTTCCAGCAGGAAGAACTGCAGAAGGGAGGCTAAAAGAGGGACTTTCTCACCCTACTGGTTTTCCAGCAGGAAAGGAGGGGAGTTGCTTGTGCTGAGAAATGAGGTTATGGAGCTAGGAGAGTGGGAGAAATCAGTTGGTTTTCCCAAGTCATGGGGGTCCTGGGCTGGCTTTTTCATACAGCAAGCAGAGAGATACCCTTTGTTCTCCCAGCTTCAGGGTCTTTGGTAGTTCATTCAGTGCTCAGAGGACAACCACTTGGGAGCTGGCTTTTTGCTCTAAGCATTGGTCTTCTGTAGTCGCTGTGGCATTCACCTAAAGCAACCAGACTTTAATGAATCCAGTGTTCGTGGCCTTTCTCATTCCATACGACTCACTAGGCTGTGGAAAACTTATGCAGGAAATGGCCTTTTCCATTCAGCAAATAGTGACTTTTTTTCCACCTGTTGTTTCTTCCTGAGCCCATGCCAGTAGAGCCCAGGTTTTCACTGAGCCCTGAAGGCTGACTTGTGGAAGAAATCAAAGACGCTGCAGGCACTAGCCTCCTGCCAGCATTGTAACAGCGGACAGTGATGCTCTCCATTTTGAAAATGAAAAACAATGCATAGGCCTGCTCACAGCTAGGAAATATAGGAAGTGTAAGAAATAGAATGAGGAAAAAGGCTGGAATAGGATCGTGGGCCCAGCCAGGGCAACTTTTCCCTCCGTTCACGGCTGTATTTGGGACAAAGGCATTGCAGGGCTGCTGTGGTACATGCATGCATGTGTCTAGGGTACTTGAAGAGTAGAGGTTAGATTGGCAAAGTCAAAGGCCTTGCTAATGGATTAGGTTTTGCTAAAGATAAATGATATTCTGGGTTTAAATACCTTGCTAAACTAATTCAAGTGAGCAAATATTTTCTGAAGACAGAAGTAACTTGAGTCTGCTCTCTAATTTTCTGATGGCTGAGAAGTGTCAAATCATCCTCCACCTGAGACTAAAATACAACTATCAGCCCTATTTTTAATGTTCAGTCTATACCACACACTATTTAGCAACAAAAGGTGAAAATTACATTGGAAACTGAGATTCAAAGTTGGCAATTTTCTAGTTTAGGAGGAGAAGCAGCAGGGGCAATTTTATATGAGCCAGCTTTGCCTCCCCAACACAGCTTCATCAAAGTGCTTTATTATATTATCGCTCACGCTTTTGTACTGTTTTCTAAAATTGTACTGACTTGTCTGACTCACTTCGAAAACTAAGGCTGCCTCCTTCTGAGACAAATCCAGGCATCATTAACACTCATAAAGAGGCAGCCAAAAGCTTTGAGTACTTTTCCATTAACACTGAGAAATGGAACTGTCCTTATTTATCCTGATAGCATATTATTTCAAAGGATGCCCACATCCATAGGCAACTGGGTTTTAATTGATAATATTTAGGGCTCATTATGAAAGAAACTGATTTTCATTAAGGAGTTCTGTGACACAAACTAGTCTGTCAGTGGTATCTCAAATCAGCACCCTTTCAATGTTTAATTACATTATTTTGGTAAGAAAAAAATGTTAGAATTAATTGCAAATCTATGCTGACACATAGCAGCAGTCTGATCTCAGGTAGCATGTGTGTATACCTGAGACTCCAGTACACATTGTGACTGCTGATTGCATGAACTTTCCCCCATTCTGAGGGAGTAGCGGGGGAAGGAGGGAGATAATTACTTGAGTTTGCTATTGAGTTCGGCTGAGCTCATGTTACAAAATTTAATGCCATTTGTGAAGTATATTTGTGCACTGCATTGTTTATGTTTGTCATTCTGACAAATATGCACTGGGAACAATGATATTTTTCCAAAATCATTCTGAAATTCAGTTAGAAAAATAAAAATTCACATGCCATAGTCAAAGATGAAATTGAAAATTTTTTACACAATATAACCTCAGAAATATAAGAATTTAAATATAGTGATTGGCAGCCACACCAATCATAATCCATCAGAGGCCTCTACATGACTTCAATATGGAAAACATTTAAAACTTCATCAGAAAAAGTCAACTGGGGTAACATGTTTGCTTAGAAGTGTGCATAAGTGTCTGTATGACAGATTCTTCACAAAAAAAAATTGCAGAATTAGATTCCATTGGGTAAAGCTGGCACTGCAGATACACTATATGAAACATTAGGAACTGACAAGTTGCCCTTGATTTTAGCGAGTGTCTTTGTAAGTATTACACAAATATGATGTGTATTATAGATACTAATATAACCTTCTAACTAAGAACTGACATTTATCTGTAGCTTAAGATTGTCCTAGAACTAGTGTCTTAAAACTAAAATAATTATTTGTTTTAGACTGAATTTGTTTATGTAGAGGGTTTCTGTTGTACATCCAACAGGAGATTTTTTTCTGCTATCCACTCAAGCTAGGGCAGATTCTGGTGAGACCCAGCATACCTGTACTTATCTACAGCAGTGGAATATGTTTATAGACAGATCTTTTTTAAAAGATGGCAAAAATTGTAAGATCAGCTCGTTTCCTGAGATGGTCATACTTTCGAGTAATATGATTTATATGATTAAAATGTAATTATGTGTATTTACATTTAGTTTCAGCAGCATAATTCCAAAAACACAAACCTAAACACTACCTCTACTCTAGTTCTTCAGATCTCTGGAGTCTGCCCTGGCCTTCCATGGTGTATTGTACATAAGCAAAACATTTCTTGGACATCCTCCCTTCTATGAAATTTAAGAGTCAAAATGTTAAACTTGCAAGCATAGCAATTAAAAACACTCTTGTTGATGTTCATAGAAACTGTGGTTTTTATCATCACTCAGAAAATGCAGAGTATAAATGAGGAATATTAGATTTGTTATTTAGAAAATATACATAGGATTAAGTTACCTTTTTCTAGTCTTACCTTTTATAACAAGGCTCAAAGCAATCCCATTATAGCATGAATTCCCCAGTAGACTTGATGATGGCTTGCTTTTGCATAAAGCCTAGCAAACATATGCTACTGATGACTTTTATTAAACGTGTCTTCAAAATACCAGTAAGCTCATGACAAGAGCACTTTGTATTTGAAAGCTGTATGCCTTCTAGATTTGATGTTTGAACTCAACCCACTCAACAGAACTTTTGTAACTTTGTGTTTGGCAAAGCAACATAAAGATGGTGACAGATTTTAGTAAATGGGCTTCCAGATAGTTTGTCAAACACGAATGTTTGTAGTTACATATCATAGCTGGTAGCCAAATTTGCTCTGCTTCTCAGTCACAAAGTTGTGGTTTCCCAATGAAATTTTGCTACAGGCTATGCATCATCAGAAATATCAACGTGATTTTGATTTTCAATATTGTTAAAATCGTAATAATTCTCAGCAGTTATCTGAATTTGTCTAGTCCATTCACTGAAATGTTCAAATGGATTCAGGAGGTGAAATAGAGGTACTCGGTTCAGAAGTTCTGGACCTGACTCGGGCTCATTATTCTTAAAAATACATAGCCTGGTAAGGAATGCCCTTTGCAATATTTTTCACTCTAACTGCCTTCAAAAGATGCAGAGACCTTTTGCTTTGATACCTGGGATGAATAATAGACAGCTTTGGAGCAACAAAGTTGTTCTTTTTTCATGTAATATAGCCTTGTAAACATAAGTTATTTTAAGTCAATTGTATATTAGCTCTGTAAAGTCGGTGAATACTTGATTAAATGCTTTTTCCTTACTGAAATATTCATGAAGCTAATTTTCAACAATCAACGAAATTGAGTAATGTTTTTGAAAAAGAAAATAACATCTTTCCATATCTGCATGTTGAATACAAATAAAAACACCTAAAATAGAAGTGATCAGATCCACTTTTTGTACTTGCTTCTGACTTAATGACAATTTCGAGTCCAAATCAGTCAGTAAGTGAATAGCTCCTTTATTATTACTTTGATTTCACTTATCAGCCATTGTCTTTTGGGAGTGATAATAGAGTACTGAATTTGATACTGAATCTGGAACACAACCCTGATGATAGCAGGCACTAACATGTCCATGAGGGATTTAATTTAGTTTAATTCTCCAATATCTCAATATCTTATTAATGTTTCCTATTTCATGCACAAACAAAAAAAGTTTAGCTGGTTTCCAACAAAGTCCTCTGACTAATATTTTCATGCTGCTTAGGGGAAAACTTGAACCAGTATTTACCATTACTAAGTTCACTGAAATCGATCAATTCATTGCATTTGGCCTAATCACTATTTTGGGCCTGGTGTTTTTAGTTGCATACTATATCAAATTTAGGCTGAGGAGAAGTTTAATTTGTAAAGGATTCTTTCTATATGTCATTTTTGGCTTTGAACTCAGGAACATATTTTGAATGTTCCTAATAATGAGATCCAAAAAAAAGATCAGAAATGCCTTGAGGCTCCTGTAACATCTCTTATTTTAGCTGAGCAATCTAAAGGTTGACACAACCTCAATTTGAAGGGAAAAGGATGCACAACTGCAATCGCATGGCATGGTTTGGAAAAATAGACGGTGGCAGCCAGGCAAATGAGTGGAGAGGGAAAAGACATGGGATGGTGACTTCCTTATGCACCCAGCAGTGGAGCTTGGGGGCCTGGGAAAGACAACCCATGACCTTACATGATGCATATAAGCTCAGTACATGGTGTGTGCTGAGAAACAGGCATTTGGAATAGCCACATGGAGAAAATCACAGCCTTACTGCTGAGCAGGTTGCTTCCTAGAACTACCAGAAAAATTTGCAAAAAGCAAGATACTGGAAATCCTACCCATGCAGGGAGCCAAGGCATGCTCTTTAAGTGCCTAGTTCTCATGCTCCCCTCAGATTTGCTGTTCGGGGCTGTCCCCGGCGTCCAGAGATAACTGACTGTTTAGAAAGGACTCAAAACAGCGCTGAAGTAGGAAGAAGATGGTAGCTGGGCTTACCTTAAGCAAAATAGCCTAGTGGTTGGAATGTTCACCTAAGAAACAGAAGAGAGGAGTACTTGCTCTCCTCAGCCTGAGGTTGTCAAAAACCTTTATCTGCTATCTCTCTCCTAAAAAACTGCTGTCAGCATCAGGCTAGCTGTGAAGCTGGCTGGAAGAAATGCCTACCCTTCCTATGTAAGCTTTTCTCCTGCAAAACAATAAATACAAGAAGCATTAGGAACAAGATAAATACTTTAAGGGGATACTGTAGTGTGACTTGTTGCCAAAGGTTAGGTGAGCTCTAAGAACCCATTGCAATGTGCATCTTCCAGAGGGCTCGAGCAGAAGCACAGCTTGTTCTTGAATTCTTGTCACTTCATTCAGCAGTTAAGTTTGGCACCAAGAAGAAGGACAGTCTGGCCATCTGCAGGGTTGCTGGTGTAGGCACCTGGGAATGTGTGAATTAGATAAGGCACTGGGCAGCTCCAGGCTTCACTCACACCTGAGATTGGGAAGTTCAGAGATGAAGCCCCAAACCCAAACAGCAGTGTTTCAGGTATTCGGCCTAACTCCTGATGTAGGAACAGCAGTTCTGCAGTGGATCTACCTGTAACTTTTCTTACAAATTGTGTGATTATAAATTAATTCAGGTAAGCACATTTTTTTTAAAGAAAGGGCATTTTACCCCCTCAAACCATTTTTCTTGCTAAAAAGGCTACGTTAGAATATGAAACACTTTGGGAAATATGAATAAAATGTGCCCACCATACAAAGACCCCTCATTAAAAAAATCAGAAAAAGTCAGCTGTGAAATGGTCAGGTTAAACAAGACAAAGGCAATGCTAATTTGTCCCTCTTCAGACTTACAGTTCACACATAATAGATCTGAACAGGCTTGGGGGAGGTGGGGCTACTTGTTAACTTCACTGCTTACTTAAATAGCTGACCTTTTTCTCACTTGGCAGGATTTCTAGGCATGACTTCTTTATGTCTAACTTGGCTCTTCTTTAACAACTGAGATATTTTGGAACAGATACAGAGCGCAGCATAAACGTGAGCATGGCATAAATATAAACGTAATTTAGAA
This sequence comes from Ardeotis arabs, assembly GCA_011801015.1. Classification (NCBI taxonomy): domain Eukaryota; kingdom Metazoa; phylum Chordata; class Aves; order Otidiformes; family Otididae; genus Ardeotis; species Ardeotis arabs. The sequence continues at coordinate 9,210 of JAAGAY010012508.1, forward strand.
AAAGCACTCCTAGTCAGGCTGTATCAGCTGCATTTTAGTTTGTTGACTGTGTTAGTTCTGGTGGAAACAAACAGAAAACACTGGCACATTAACAGAAAGTGATGAGAAGAAATAATCTGGGCTTTCAGCGGCAGTAAAAGTGCAGTAAGGCAAGAGGCTTTCAACATGTTCCTACAAGGCAACCGTTTTTCTTCCATTGTGAAGACTGGGGTCTCTGGGGTGTCCTTTGTCCGTTATGGAGCCACAACTGTTCTCTAATTCTTTAATTGTGTTTTACTGAGCTCATGCCTGCAGTGCAAGATGTAGCATGTGTTCCACAGACAGAAAAACCTGGTTCTGTTCAGTAACAGAGCTGTGAATTTCTTCTCTCATTCCTTCTTTTGAATAAGTTCTGGTTTTTGTTTGATCCCACATTTTGTTGGCATACTGTTATGATATTGTTATTATAAATGAGTACAAATGTCCTCATTTACAAAACTAATGAAGGTAGCATTGTCAGTTTCTGGACAGTGAAGTTTTGTCCACATGTGGAAATTAATAAATGTATTAACGTAATGATGTCTTGTAACTATTCCATATTCTATATATCTCTATATAGACTTATTTATCCTACATTAAAAGTGAGATTTTTTTTATTCAGTATCCTTTGGAAGCAGGTTAAGTTAAAAAGTAAAAATACACCATTTCTATTTACATTGAAAGTTAACTAGGATTCCAGTAAAAAGTAAATTTAAAATACACTATCTTTGAGCATTTATGCAAGAGAATAATAAGAATGTCTCATTCAAGTTTAATTTAATAGACTTTAAAAGAGGACTTTAAAAAATGTCTTCTTTCAGTGGTAAGTGTTCCACATTAAGTTATTAAAGAATAAATCTGGAGTATATATTCCTAAAGTAAAGATATTTGCATAACTTCATATATGACAACATTTGGTGTAGAATAAAATATTCTGTTGTATATATTTTAATCTAGACTACTTCCCACTTTCAAAAGATTTTATGATTTGGCCCAGTCTTGTCCCATTTGCCTAAAAAAATAATGTCAGGAAGCCAGATAACTGGTGCAATCTTAATAGGTGACGTCAACTGGTTTCTGTAAGGAATGCCCAATCCTGTTCTTGTCACCCTCATTTTGGCAAGATCTCTTGTATAATCTAGAGTAACTTTGCCTGTGTGAGATGTCAGGATTAGGCTCTGTGATTAATCACATTTCTGAGCCTGCCTGAATTCAATTTGTATTTGGTTGATGGCTTGCTGCTGCAGTCAGTATACAGAACGCTATAATGCACAGGATTTCAGCCTTTGGTTGATTGTTCTCAGAATCTTTTTATTAAAAATCAGCTATTTATGTTCTGATCTAGAGTCTAGTCCATATTCTGCATATCTTCTGCATAACTCATGCAGAGGATGTACTGTAGCGCTGCAAAGAATGACTAATTCTTTCTCTATTATGATGACTCACTATTTGTTGTTCCAAGAAACAGGCTTCTCAAAGCATGGGTCTCCGTTCAGGTTTGGTTTTTTTTTTCTTCTTTTCATTTTTTCCCCCCTTTTCATATTTACTATTTATCACTCTAGGCAGCTGCAAGACTTTTAAATTTTTCATGTAAATTTTCCTCCAGTATCTTCCCTTAAGTATTGCCTGTAGAATTTTTACCTCCTACATGGAGATTTAAGAAAAGATCATTCAAGTATCTAACATGATCAATAATTTAGCATTTGAAAGACATTATTCTCTCAATGCTACAATTAAGTACTTAAGTTAAGTTAAAGGAGTAGATTACTCCTTAGAATAATGTATAAAGAAATTTTCTATCTAATCCTGCTGATTAGTCGTATATTCTTTTTTTCCCCCACTGACTAGCTGTCTAAATTTACATGCTTTTTGCAATTACCTTAAGCACACACCTCCGAACTTCTGCTGTTATAGCTGTCTATAGCTAATTAATTGTAGAAACAAATAGCTAGGTGTTGGGCCTTTGGTAGAATTTGGGTAATTTCTTTATGTATTTAATATTTCCTTTGGACTGATTCATACCCAAAGCATGCAGTCGATATATTTCAGTTTGCAGCTTTTGCTTCTTTTCAAAATCTTGCTGTTTCTCCCCATTTTACAGTACACAGAGAAGTTTACTGTGCATTAAGCCAATATTATAAAATTATTGTATCTTTTGGCAATGGCAGCTACTTTGAGCAATAGAATTTTTATTGAAAACACTAGCCAGAAGTACATTCCTGTGGCGCACACTTCAGTTTTGTGAAATGATTGGGTTTTGTTTGTTTTAGCTCGGATTGGTGATTGTAAGCATGTTTTTTAAATTGCCTTGTCATAAATTACTTTCTTTAAATCATCATATTTTTAATGTTTTTGTGCCTTGTGATGCTGAAATTGGTTGCACCATTAACTCCTGGTGAAAAGAACTACAGATTTAAGACCTACTCTATCTTTCTGTTAGATGGATGTTGGCATGCAGTTTGAAAATCTGCCCCCTTGATAGCTATGACAACTAGTGATAGATTCAGGGGTATTACAAGCAAATATGAAAGGTGGTGAATAGCATAGAGGCTAAGAAAAATTTATCTTCAAGGTTAGTTACTGTTTGTTTCCCCACTGAATTTCTTCAAAGCCTTGATAGTGAAGGCGCTCTATAGGTACCTCAAATTTAGGTCCAAGCTTGTTCACATTCCAGATGCTGTGTGAGAGGTTGTAAAGAAACAAAAGAAGCTGAAAAAAAAGATAGGCACCATGTGAAATGTGGTTTTCTTCTAGGGTCCTTGATTATTGTTTCACAATCACACCTTTTCTGTGTGAGACTCTTTTTACAAAAGAACCCAAATGCAGACTGCAGACTATGGGGACTTCATCGTCCGTCTAGACATGTATCTTCTCCCTGCTCAGCTGCCATTCCAGTTCAGGAATTGGGAATGGGAGGGGACAGTCTTTGCAGGGTGCCATGGCTGTCAGTGTCCTTCATGTGCTGGAAAGGGATGGAAAGGTGTGTTGACCTCCAGCATGTGAGCCAAGGTCCTTCCGGCACTTATGATCATGGAGAGAAACTGCAGAGCTCGCATCGTCCACTGGAAGCCTCTCTCCATTAATCAGATCTTCCTTGGGACGTTTCTGAACTGGAAAAAAACAGATACCCTACTGCCTGCACCCATTATCAAGACTGATTTCAGCTGCTTGGGAAGAGACAGGAACCCTAGAGAACAGATCTGCTTGGCCTTCACATCCCTCCAAGGTGAAAGTCTTGATTTTTACTGTTTAGAGATTTACTTATCAGGCAGTGCTCTTAGAGACAGGAGAAGCAACTTACCCTTGGAATACTAAAACACTGTTTCACATGTTTCTGATGGACATCTTATGAAAAGCAAGAAGGCAGTGCCCAGTAGGATGGAATCTACTGCAGAAAGAAGAGGGGAGGAAGGGGAGGGGAGGGGAAGTGAGGAAAGGGGAGGAGAAGACTATACTAATCTATAGTCAGTATTTTAAAACAACTTTGAGTGCTAGCTTTGTTGATAAGACAAGACCATCTAATGTGCTTACATTTGTCAAAACTTCTTAGACAAATTGGTAGTAAGCCAGATAGTACAAAATGGGCCAAATAGCCTTTGTCTGTGGAGTCAGACACAAGCCAAAGGAGTCATCCTAACCATTGGGAATCACCTGATGAAATCAAACCTGAAATCCCAAAAGCAGCTGGGGCCTGCACCTGTGTGCAGTGGACTGGAGCTAGGGCTCAGGGAGGTGCAAGGTAGCACTGAGCACGGTGATACAGAGTATTTATCATTACAAGCTGAGCAATGCTAACATGGAAAAGGGAAAGTTTAAGGGGCATGTTGAACTAAGATACTGAGGGTGCTCAGCGAATAATTCCAGGGCCTCTTGTGCTCAGGGCTACAGTGACAAAGCATCATAGTACTTATTTAAAAGTTTTAAAGAGTAGTTGCTGCAGTTTGTATTGAGGTCTGCAAACCTGGCCATGAGCATTTCTGGCATACAGGCAGCAAATGTGCCTGGCTGAAGTGTTTTCTGCCTGTATGCAGCTGTGTATGTTATGCTCCTGTCTTTCCAATCCATTCTTCCTAATGGAGCCTACAAATAAGAAAAAGCTATTAAAAAATCTCATATATCACTCCCAAGTGTGATCTGTGAATCTTGGTATAATCAAAAGTTAAATTAACATCTCAATCTGTAGTGTGCAGTGCTCTTCCAGTGGCAGTACACTTCTGGGTTTCTCCTCTTAATGCAAGCTATTTCCGTATGCCCACAACAAAACTCCACTTGCTACTCTCTCATTAGACTATTGGAGGAAGTCTGTATGGCTTTAATCTTTTTTTTTCTTCTATAGAAGAAAGCTTTGAAGTTGCCACCTATGTATCCAGGTTTTAAACATGCACAGTAACTGACGAGAATTAATAAAATTAGACTTATTACTCACATTTTGGTGCTAAAGGCATTTCTTTTTATGGCATATACTCATGAGTCTTGTTACAGTACTAATGCAGGAAGTGGGAATTTCACCTTTTATCCAATATTGTATCATTTTAAATATCCAATTAATGTCCATATGTTCTGGACGAGTCTACCATATCTGCGCAAAGTTACCTTTTACCCCACACTCTCTCCAGTAGCCAGCGATACATCTCTGTAAATTATCTTGAAAGAAGAAATTGTTGTGGTACTTCTGAATTAACAACTTTTAATGATTTTCTTTTACCACTGGGAAAAAATCTTGAAGATAAAAAAACCCTTTAATTTAGGGGACTAAAACACAATGGGAATTTCCTTATCAGAAGCCTTTCCCCTACTTACTCATATAATTAACTTGTGTCTTCTGTATCAGGCTTATTAAGTTCACTGCTGTGTTTTGAAATTATGCCCTTGGACCT
>JAAGAY010012509.1:0-14918 GCA_011801015.1 Ardeotis arabs
TGAATCACCATCTACACAGAAAAAAATGAAAAATGTCTCAGAAAGCTATTGATTGCCCCAAACTACACTGAATGAGTTGCAAATACATCTATGCTAAATGGTAACAATGATTTTACTCAACAATTCTGCAACATAACACTACTGTATTCATTTTTTAAACACAGAAAGGATTGCTCTGGCATTTGACACAAATGTTTTAATGATGAAGAACCATCCTATCTGCTTTAAAGCTCTTTCTTTATCTAGGCCATACAAACACACAACACGAAGAATTATGGTATATAAATTTAAGGGAATTACTCAAAGGCATGAAGTTACTCACTGCTTAAATTCTGGCATGCTAACGAAGAACTTTATCATTAAGGAAAACGTATTAATAAAAACCCTAGCTGAAGACTAATTCTACTTAAATTATTTTACTTCTGCAAAAATCTAGCCTGGGGATGGTTTCTTTCAATGAGTTCAGCATTTTTCTACATCTGATACATGATACGAACAGATACACAGCTGCTGCATAACTACTCTTCATGAATAGTTCCTTCTGTCAGGATGCTATCAAGGATCTTGTCTTGTTTGATTAGGCCTTGTTAAATGTTCACAAGTAGATGAGCTTTGAAAAGATAAATATTACAGAAGCATTCTTCCTCTGCTTTTAAGATTAAACGGAAATTGTCCTTTAAAATGACAAATAAATCAATAAGGAACCCAGAGAAGTTCTGCTGCTCTGCTGAACAGCTTGCTCCCATTGCTGGGCCATGTGTTTGCCATTTCTCATTCTAGGCAAAAGTCTCTCTCCACACATGCAGAAAGCTCAGTGAACAGGTATTTATGTGCTCTGACAATAAATTCAAACTGTGACTTCCTACTGCTTTAATAACTCAGAACATGCACCCTGACCCTTGTTCACCAAGTAACGGCATCAGCTTTACATGCAATATCAGCTTCAACTGAATGCCGGCAGACTTAGATGACAACAATATGGTTATGTTTACAGCATACTCCAAACTCTGGGTCAGGCCTGAACTTGAATCCAAAACACATGGTGCACAGACGGTTAGGGATAGGCTTTAGATGGGCAACAGGGCAAGAGGAGGTGAGACGTTAGGGCCTGTGCTCTACCTTTACACAGACTCAGATATTCACCTATCATCAGTGTGAACAGCCCAACACTGTGTGTTAATACTAAATCCAATGTATTTACTCAAGACGAGTCTTGACATCACCTGCTCTGAAGAAAGGCAGGATCTGTAGAAGCCTGGGTACGGTTGCTCCTCAGATGATGTCAAGAACCACAGTTGGCCAGATGGACCATGGACACTTCGTGTTCTAGCTACCCAGACATGTGGAGGCATGCTAAAGAGCCTCTTTAGTCCATTACTCGCCCTGGCTACCAAAGCACAATACAAACAGTACCAATGTCTGAACTTCAGTGTAATTACAATGAGCTTTCTGAATGCCAAACTACACAAGATTTCGGTTCATATGTAAGCAGGCTGTGCATATATGCACTGCTGAAACTGCAAAAAGTTTGTGGTCACTGAAGACATGAAATCATTGATCAAGTGGCCAAGTTGTCTTTTTCCACAGGTCTATAATTTTCTGAGGTGGAATATTGATATTTTACATTGAAAGATGCACTGTGTCCAATCTTCAGCCTGCAAGCAAAATGTCACAATTTCCAGTCCATTGTAACTTTTCCTTAGCCACTATACGTTTAAATAAATTCTTCTCTCCATGTTTATTGTGTTTCTCTTACCAGTTTACGCAATCCTTTTTAATTCCTCCTTTGCCCCAGTAATGTGTTTCCCAAGAGTACTGTTGTTACTGGCCTCATATAAACTCAGATGTTCCATATTCATCAGAAAATAAATCAACACAGAGTACAAACATATTTCATGTGAAATTATGTAGGATAAACTGTTTCAGCTGGTGTTGATTTACAGATTTAACAAAAAAAAAAGTCTTATGAAGTTCTTAATATATTAATTTGGAGCAGTTCTAGCCTCTCTGTAGCCAAAGTGAATGCAAGTAATTATCTTCCAGCCATCAATGCTTGATTCTTTACAGTAGGCCCAAAGTAGAGCACTTGGAGAAAACACCACTGTACAGAAACCTAAAATGATTAGATTTTCCCCTGTTATGAAATATTTTTAAAGGATCTAGGCCTTGCAGCATTGTGATAAAGCACAATGGCATACAGAGAAAGCAACAAATCTCATTGCTTTGTGCGTGTTGAAAGAAATATTACTATAATGGCCGAGCACATGTCCGATTTAATCACGTCTTTGGTCGCATTTGTAGAGGCAAGGGAATATATCTCATTACCTTCCAAATGGATTATCGGATGAGACATGCCCCTCCAAGGGAAGAAGATATTAGCAGTTCTAGGACCTTCTTCCCTCAACATGGGACTGAAAATTAACTTTCCACAAGCAAAGTCGGAGCTGCAGGACTATGGAAAGCTGGGAATTTATGCACACAAACAAACTCCCAAACTGGGCCCTTTGTGCACAGTGTGAGAGGAACTGAGAGCACTCGATCCATTTGTTGTATCGCCATGCAGGCAGTGAGAACGGAGGAGCAGGTGGCTTGCTCTGAGATTACTGTTCCTCTTGTAATGCCAACACAACACAGCCAGCAGGACTTCTGGCACCAACGTGATCTACTGTCCTTCCAGCATGTAGTACTCCGTACGCTGCCCCCAGTCTTTTCTCTATTCTCATCCTTCAAGGACTGGTATAAAACCAGTATGTCCTAAGTATGCGCACTTTGGTTTCTGTCCCCCAAGTTCTTAAGAAATGGATTTACAGATAACTGCACAAGTACATTGAAAAGCTCTCTTGGTGGTGGGAAGAGCTGCGATGGCAGCATCTCATGAATCTCACATGACCTGGTGTAAAATCCTGGTCTGATTTAAGACCGCGCAGGCAAGGGAATCAGGTTCTCACCTTCACATCCTCATAAAAATCTCAGTTGAAACAGAGATTTCAAAAGTTCTTCAGCATCAATTTGGAAATGGATACATTTCTTGTCCTTAATTTTGCTTGAAAAGCTGGACAATGTGAAAGGAGCGACACTTTCAATCACTGCATCCATTGCGCAAACTAACCCAGTTGATGTTGCACTGAAGTAGGTTAGGAAGTATTCTCACAAGCCCTCCCACCAGTGCAACTGAGTGGATAATAATGTCTCGTTATCAGCCAGTAACAGAATGCTGATAATATCAGCCGCCACAGCTTAAAGAAGACATCACACTGAGCCTTCATGAAATATAGAGTAATTCAGGTTGTAAGGGATCTCTGGAAGTTATCTGGTCCAACCTATACTGAAAGCATGTCCAGTCAGTACAAGTTGCTCAGGGTCATGACCAGGCAAGATTTTAATATCTCAAAGCTTCTCTGCATCCTTATTCCAATTTTTTGCTTATGCTCAGAGTGAATAATTCTTTCCAAATATCTAATTAGAAATTCCCCTGCAAATTTTGCCTACTGCCTCTTGTCCTGTCCCTGCACACCCTGGAAAAGACTGTCTCCCTGTTTCCCTGCATCTTCTCATTTAAGTAGTCGCAACCAGCAGTGAGATCCCCTTGAGCCTTCTCTTCTCTAGGCTGAGCACACCCAGCACTCAGCATCTCCTTATACATCACGTGCTCCAGCCCAACTCCATGCTGAGAGCCAGCCCTCCTTGGCACTGCTTCTTGTACAAAGACAACTTTTTGCTGTCTATTTTACATAATTGCATAATTTTGCATAATTAAGGTTAAATAAATTAGGCTTATTAAAATAAGCTTTTAATAAACCTTACTTCATTTATTTTGTTCAGTGTGCTTTTAAGAGCCTACTTTCATTGCCTCGTCTAATTAGACAAGCAGCAGTATGATACCAATGGCTCCTATTATGCAGCCGTTTTCCTCACCACAGAGATCTACTTACTAATTTAACTTTGTCTATTTATTTCTAACACTTCCTAGAAGACTTGAAAGGTTTGAGTTTGTCAAAATGCTATTAGTTTTAAAAATACTTTAATTGTCCAAGACAAGTCTTTAACCAATTCTCAAAATGGTATTTGTACAATCTCTTTTGGGATTTGTATGTGATAAGGCTGCTTTGAGCTTCTTCACATCACAATCCCACGCTGTTTGCGCTGACCAAGCCGCAAAATAGCAGTTTAAGCTAGGAGTCACTCTTTCTACATCTTAGTAAAAATATATTAATTTCAGCTAGAGGAAAGTATAAGTGAATTACATCCTGAGCATCAGGAAACAATTAACAGGTTTCTATTATATCACCCTGATTTCTAAGCTATACAATTATATGCTACTGCAGTAAAGGATGTGTGATTATCAACAGAAGGATCACTTTTCTGAAAAAAATGAAAGGAAATTGTTCCACCACCAACAATCAGTGCTATAAATAATGCTTAGCTAATATCTTTTCAGAAGGCATTTCCATTATTTGCAATCCTAACTTTGAGTGACATGTTGGCCATGTGTTGTCAGATTCTCCTCCCAAAGAGGATGAGCGCAAGTCCTGGCCTCTGATTCCTCAGACAGGCACTCACAGCTCCCGCTTCCTGTGAATATCCTGCAATACTCAATAGAATTAAATCAAAAATCATTGTTTTTATGAACCATATTGTAATTATGTCTTGTGTTTGGTGCCTTTTAAATCAGAGCTGAGAACAGCTTGTGAAAACACAAAGGAATACACAGGCTTGGTTTACGCAGCTCCAACGCTTTGAAGACACAAGTAACAATGTGAAGAGGAACGGATACAACACACGAATGCTTCTTTTTAACTCCTGCCAATAAACTCATTTGGACCACTATGCAGGAAAATGGTGCAAACACAGAGCCAGCAGAGTGTAAAACAGTTCAGTTGAATGGTAATGGAAACATTACAGGAATATACCCATTTTGGCAAGGGCCCTTAGGCCGAGAAGCACCGAAACAAACTCACATAAACCTCCACAACTCCAAGTCAAAGGCTGCCGTGCTAGATGGCAGCTGTGTCACTGGGGGTGGGAGAATCTTCTCAAACCAGGTACATGATATAAGATCCATAAGGATAAATATGGTAGTGTTAGTGCTGCTTATCAGCAGAAGAACTTTGGTCTGTGCAGATTCCTTGTGCAATTCACCTCCAGGACAGCTACACCTCTCTGCCAGAAAGTTCAAGTTCTGTTCCAAGTTCGTTTTCCCTATTATCTTACAACTCAAGGTTTCTTCTATGCACTGCCCTTGACAAACATCATCTTGTCTGGCTCTTATCTATCTGGAATGCTCTTGGGAAGATTGTTTCCACAGCTCTTGATCTCAATAACGTTGCCCATTTCCCTGATTCCTTCCACTGCCTCCTCCTCTTCTGTCAATCAAACACAGTATTACTGTGCTTATCTGCACTTTCAAGCTCCCACCTTTGCTATCGTCGTCTCTCATGTGGTGTTGGCTTTTGCTCTGATCAGACATTTAGTTTCAATTTTGCCATTCGGTTTTAAACCTTCAAGTGCTTGCTGCCTTAATACACAGGAGACCCTCACCCAAACAGCCACACCCTGCCTGGATGTAGTCCCCCAAATCCTGTCCAGCACTGCTATAATCTCTACCAAAAACTTGACATGTAAACAGGGGTTGGGCAGGGGAAGAATGGATGAAAGGGGTGAGAAGGGGCTCCTGGACCAGCACAGCCATACTTCAACATCAGGGTTTCAGTCCATGAGAAGCCAATCTCATTGCAGGATCTTCCAATAAGAGGGGGGTCTGTGGAGCTCTTCACCTCCCGACTCCTGGCCAGCTGACCTTACCCCTTGCACTGACACTGATGCTAGTTTGGCACAACAGTAACCCACTGAGCTCCCCAAACTGTTCTCCACGGGGTCAGACACCAACACAGGCGCCTCGGTCCAGGGAAACTGGGCTGCCCTTTTCTGCAGCAACAGCTAGACACACTGGCTCAACACCACTGTAAAACCCACAGCATGACCTACTGTCCCCTTGTTCTCCTCAGAAACCAGAAAACTCTCATCTGCCTGCAAATCCTGGTGACACAGCTGCGGTAGCCCATGTAATCACCCATACAATTGCAAGGAAATTGAGAATTACGGCCTTGTTATGTGAAAAACAGCTTCTATATTTGCTCTGAATTAGCAAGCCCAATCAGGCATATTTTTTAATTACTTGTAAATGCACTTCTGGGATCTGAATGCATTTACTGGATGGAGGCACTGTTAAGAAGCAAACTACCAAGACTGTAAAATTGCAGGGCTGATAATTAAGGTAGGGGGTTCCATTCTGAAGTAGCGCTGTCACATTGGTAGTACTGTGATGTGCTGGTCATATAGATTAGATAGTACAAATTTCAAAACATATGGAATGTCAATATTTATCTCTATTCATACACAATACCCTAACAAGGGTGCAGAAGTAAAGGTAAAAACCTTGGAAGAGAAATAACCTATGCAAATTGCAAACATAGATTCTGTTCCTATCTGGTGACAACATGTGCACTGGGCATTTAAACTCAATGTGATTTCTGTAGTCCATCTTCTACTGGAGTCTGAATTTTTAAAATAGGAATCCAGTAAATGTTTGACCCACATTGAGTTTAGGCAAATTATGCACTGAGGGGTGAGTCCAGCAAACCCAGCAGTGGCTGCTGCCACCCTTGCCTCCCTCTGTCCTCGACCATGCATTTCTGCCAGCTCCCTCACCCCAGTGCTGGCACTGGTCTGGCCTCATGCTGAGCGTGTTTAGAAAGTTAATTTTTTCTTATTTGGCTTCAGCTGCTCTGGTTCTCTGAACTTCTGATCCCAGACAAACACCGGTGCGAAGTGCAAGGGAAGCGATAAGAGCGGTGCAGTAGCAGCCTGCAGTTAGATTCGCCATATCAGAAAACCACAGCCTCAAACCGTAGTTCAGTGACTTCAGAGGGTAAGCCAGCACCCATTTCTCCCCCCAGCACTTCTTCAGAGAAAGCTTTTATGTGGTCATGTGGTAAATCGGTTTGTACAACTGACCCAACAGAAATATCAGCCATCCAAATGCCCTGCTGATCACATCCCCAGTGCAGCTCGCTGTATGGTGATAGTCCAGAGATGCTTAAGCCAGTCCAAAGGAGGGGAGCACAGAGGAGAGAACCAGCAGGCAAAACCACCTATGCTGGTGTAGGTACAAGAAAGAGAGGACCACTGCTTTCAGCAGCAGTACTAGCTTGAAGTTTTGGCCATCCAAACTATCAGCCCCTCTCCACTTCTCTAGCTCCAGGCCCACCTGGACCCTGGATAGATGTACCATGACCAAGAGCCCAGCTGAGGAACAAAGAAATGGATGTAACAGAAGCAGACCTGCTGATGATCACTGCCTGAGGAGGCTCCTTTGGCTCTGCAGGTTTCTCTAGAGCTCCAGCGAGCCTGCGACACAGTCTGTGGGTTATCTTTTCCCTTTCTCTATGCTTCAGAGTTTTCAGAAAATAAACGAGCAAGACTGCACATTATTTTACTTCTACTCCTGCTATATAGCACTCTCCTGGAAGTGTAGGTTTAAATATTTTGTTTTTCTTTAACTCTGAGATCAGTTTTATTCTTTCTGCTGCAAGGAACAAAAGCATATTCACAATACAGTCATTTCTTCTTAAGGCCACAGGGACAATGTGGGATTCAAGGGAAAGGTCAAATCTCCAAAAAGTTAAAAAAAAATTCTTGAAAAATTGAAAGTCATGACTGTTGTTGCTATTTATCAAATTTATTAAAAATCCCCTCTCAACTTTCCTTCTGTTAGCTAGCAGAGGAAAACTGCCTTTGTAAACCTGTCTCTCCATTCTATTCTAATACCAATAGTCTTAGTTGAATCAGTGTAACTGAGGACCCTTGTGAGCCTGAGTTCAAATAGGTTTAAGCTGTATCTAATTCCAGCAGTTTATACATTAAAATTGCTTAAAATACATGGTTTATATGTCCTATTCTTGCTTAAGAAAAAAACAACAACCCATGACTCACATGTGAAGTGCATCCTCCACTCAGCAAATGCCAGTGGTTCTGCTGAGACATGAAGCTTTGCAGTTTCTGTCTTTTTCAACTTAGAGCCTCAATGCAGTTTTTCTTCATGGACCAGGTACACAAACCAAACCTGCTTAGCTCTTGCTTCTCACCCAGCCCTCCATTCCCTTTGGTAATTCTTCATCAGTTTAATCTCTTCCCACAAAAGTTTATCTCTCATTTAGCAAAAGGACTCACACAAGCCTGCTCTGACAGGAAGAAAGAGGCAAAAGAGTTAGCAAAACCACAACACAAGGGTTATGAAAATAAAAAGCAGAATAAGTGGTAAGAAAGGTAGACGAGAGCCTCAGGAGGGAATGTCTGTTTCTGAGAGCAGACCCTAAGCCAAGAGCTACCACCCAAGCCAGCACTCAGTGCCTGGACACTTAGTGATGGGGGTGACGAAGTCTATGTCAGGAACTCAGCTGGAGTGTGGAGAGACTAACGCCTGCAGCTGTGGCAACATCCTTCACTTTCTGAAGTTTTACATCACAGAAGGCACTGAAATTCTTTAAGTTTTACACTTCAAAAAGTACTGGAGTCTACAGAGACAGATAAGAAATAACTCAATTAAAATGAGATGCACTGATTCCTCCCTAGTCCTTGTCCACTTATCCAATAGTGAAAACTGGTTAAGGCCCCTCCTGGCTTCTCTGGTCTCTCACTCTATAGATGTGACTTTGAAAGGAGAAAAGAGCAGATCCTTTCCTGAACACGGTACCTGGAGCTCCTCACCCATCTCAGCACACACAGTATCACCTCTCCACACTTGGGAGATATTTTTCTCTTTGCTTTCAGGATGCCACTCTTGGGCTCAGTGTCTGACCTCCAAAGCAGAAACCCCAGTCCCAACTTTAGTCCCACTTCGGTTCCTCGAGTTTGGCAGCTTCCCACAGCCCATCCTTCACCAGCCAGAGCCTGCTTCTGCTGCAAGAAACCACCACCAATTGCAGCCAAGACTTGGATTGCAAGGGCTTTATTTTTCTTCAGAGCATACAGTGCCTACCCTCGCTGGGACATAATAAATAGCTCAAATTCCTAGACACTATCGCTACACCAATAGTAAATAATAATGACAAGTCATAGGAGGACTTCTCTGTCACGGTGCCAGCATGGCCACTGCCCTCACAGGAGCAGGGATTGTGTAGCAAATGCAAAACTAGATTGCTTTTGGCACATTAATTCTGCTTTCCCTGCACAAGCATCAACAACAAAACAGTTTCCTTCACCTGCTCATGGGCAGCTCCTCTAGCGTAAAATAAATAAAAAATATTCTTGCACATGCTACGCACATCCAGGATCTTTTGCTTGCCTGCTGATCTCTGCTAACCTGAGACAGAAGTTAATGATTGACTCCATCTGGAACGGAATACATAAAATACACAGCACAAACCACTTGTACAACATCCTCCTTCTTGTGTACATAGCGAAAGAGCGATAGCTATTCGCACGTGCGTTGTTCACTACTCGATCTCTGAGTTGTGCCTGACGAAAGCTGCTGGCAGGAACAACTGAATTATTAAAAGGCACAGCTTAAAGAAAAGAACTGAGCAAAGAAAAGCCTAACGTCTTGATTTCTAGAAATGCTGAATAGTCACAAATTTTACTGAAGGACATCAGAAATGGAGATTCATGGCCCAGAAATCATATGCACACATGCATATATATATTTATATGTATCTATGCAGGTATGCTTATATATATACATATGGGACTTGATGTCATTAAAATTAGTACAAACAGGCAAGATTGAAACACATGAGAAGATTCATCAGGTACCAAAAATTCTAGAAAAAAATGAACATATACATTTGAGAAATACATGCTTTTTATAAAATTAAAATAATTTATATTAATTAAAATAAATAATTGAAAGTGTCATGATAGGGTAGAGGTAGCGTGAAATTTCTTGATTTCAGAGCACTTCATTTCACAGCTTTATCAACCTTCACTTTGAAACTTTCTCTTTCAGAGTATTACTCTGGTGGAACCTCCCGGAGAAGACTGCCAATGTTTTAGTTGCTTGATTTTGGAAAACAAATTAATGAAAGTGAAATTATTTGGACAGAGAGTTCTGGAGCACTCTGTTCCACAGAAATCTGATGATAGAATCCCCTGTGTCCTGTCCGCTCTGAAGAAGTCAGCAGATGAGCATTCTCAAGTGAGACAACTGAAAACTACTTTTTTCAGGGTTAGTTTTAAGCCCGATCGGTAGCTCTTGGCTAACAGAAATGCAACCACCGGTGGAGAGCTAAGGAGGTTGCAAGAAGAAGGTGCAGGGGCTAGAAAAACCCATCATCCCTTTAGGAGAAGTACAATATATGATTGGCTTAGACAGATCACAAAATCTTATCTGAATGAATACTGTCTCTAAAAATGACAAACACATTTGATTAATATCCGAAGAGCAGTGAGGACCTGACTTGAGAGGAAGTGACCTCTAGACAAGTCTATATCTTAAATCCTTATGTTCCTTTTACTGTATAAGCTTACACAGTTGCAGTGACGCATCACTAGAGTGTAAATATACTTTCAAACACAGTGATAGCATTTAATAAATTATGTAACTATATGGTTAACATATTTCTCTATATTATAGCAATACAGAAATGCTAAAGCTCTCTTGATTACATTTCTCTAGAAACTGTTATTGTTATGTGCCCTGGGTTCTTTGCACCTTAGAGTGCCAGTGAACTTTTGAACCCTACCACCGTAACAATGGTTGACTATTTATTGCTCAGAATAAGAAAAAAATTTATGGACCTGTAGGTGCTATCATCCTTCAGAAGTTAATGACTCTGAAAGTTATGCATTCAAATATGTTAGGAAGTTTTCTTAAAGTGATAATCTTCTGAAGTGAGACCTTTGGAAGACCAGTGAAAACTGTTTTGACTTGTCTTGCAGCTCCAAAATGTATAGCTATTTACTGTGTAAAACCTCTTTTGTAAGATGAAACTCATATACAAACTCTAATAAAAAGACCTATTTCCATTGAACCATATCTTGCATTTTGTCTCTTCCGAAAGAAAGAAAAATCTCTAAGAAACATGCTTCAGATTTCCCTAAGCAGAAAGAAAGAAGATGCTGAATTATAACTACTCTATCAAAATCATTGGCTCATCTGGCAATTTTCCTAATTATTTACTCAGCTATTTAACAGAAGTGTGAATTGGGAAAGGTGTTGCTTCTTGTAAAGGCAAGGTAAAGATAAAGAGGTATCCAAAAGTTGCAGAGACATTAAATGTCATTCAAGTTACACCTACTACAGAGAACTGCACCATAGATAGAGATTTCAGACACCCCTGACTTGTAAGACAGGCAGCCAGCATGTACATTAAAATATGCCCATTGAAACTGCTCTTGGTTGCCAGAGGCAAGAACACCTCTAACTAAGTTAATGCTCAAAGCCAGACAGAGAAATTTTAATCCTTCTGCCAAACAGTGCTGAAACGAGCACAACCTGCTGCCTTTGACCAGGAGGGAAATGAGCTTGGAATTGCTCTGCTTCCAATAAAATTCTTACCGACTTCAGTAGTGCCGCTATACGACGCCGTTATTATGCTCCCAACGATGACTACCCAGAGCACTGGGGCAGCGACACCTTCACGCGCACACCCTGTCCTCGCAGGGCCGTCGGGGCCTGGACAGCCCACGGCCGGATCGTGCCCATCCCAGCTCTCCCCTTGCTCTTCCCAGTCTCCTGCACGGCAGCGAGAAGCTGCCCAAGGGTCTGTCCTGAAGTGCCACACTGCTGAAATCTTCAGCTTTGTTTCACAGCTGTCAGCCTGATAATTTAAAGGCTCATCAAGGGCCAAACTTCAGAAGCCCTCACTTTAAAAAACATGTTTCTTTTAACAAAGAGTTAGGTATTAGCTCAGCCAGCTATGGGGTATAGAGGCAAAGGACACTACTGGAGGTAAAAATTTACCATGTTAGCTAAAACATAGCTCGAGATCTTGTTTCTTTTTCCACAGATCACCCCACTCATGGAACAGGATTTATGTCATGGCCTCATCTCCCACAAACTGCTCACGACCGAAGCTGGCGGGTGCAAGCCCAGAGCCGGCGTGTGCCAGCATGCAGCAGGGCAGAGGCTCCTGACCTCGCAGAGGAGAAACACAGACCACAGGTAACCAAGGGACGGTAACAAGGAGAAGGAAAAAAACTCTTTGGCCAACTCCTCTTCCCTCCCCTAGCCAGCGTGCAGTTGCCTGGGGAGGGGAAGGAGGCACAGGGCTTCTGCCCCCACCGCCGGCACCACCGGTGTGCAAAGCCAGGCTTGCACTGCTCACATGACTTCAGCCCTCATTGCGTGAAGACGTCCCTGCCAGAGAGGGACAGATGTGCAAAAAACAGGCCACAGGAAAGGGGGCTATGAGGCAATGCATCAGGCTGGGGCGAGACGGGCAATAGGAACTTTGTTAGGGATTTAAATCAAGCCGCTCTCGTAAGCATCTGAGTTTAGACACACGCCCTGTGTGGCCTAGTACAAGAGTGCTTTAAATACCTACACTTGGGTGGGTTTGTGTAAGCAACACCAGGCTCACAGTTTCATTTTACACTTTTACTCCCAAGTTATGCGCTCATCTTGCAGTACGCAACACTTGCTCGCGTGCACTTTCACCCAAATATGCACACAGTCCCCTGTCTGGCTGCATCACTCCTGCCGGGGGGCTTATCTTGCATTTGTAAGCATCACTAAGAATAGAGCGCAGCACGCTTCCTTCAGCGCACACGTGTGCTGGTCTGCTATCGCCTGTTTGCCTGCCCCAAAGGCTGCTGAGATAGCCTGCCTTTGATCCTGAAAACCCTCACGTTTTCATTTAGCCTTAACAATTATACACTTATCTTGGACAGGAAAAGAGAAACTTTACATGCAGGGTTGGCTAAACCTTGTTTGCAGCTTTTATTGTCTGGAAAACTAAAGAAAACTAACTCTTTGCATAGAGTATCCCAACAGAGGAACAGAACAAAGCTAAGAAAAAACTGGGGGAAAAGAGACAATTTTGGGTGCAGTCTCACAAGACGATTCCAGCTGACCCAACTGTTCCCTGCTGCTAAAATGGGAGATCTCACTTCTTCTCCACTACCTCCTCCTCCTGCTCCCAGCTCCGCACTCCCACCACCTATCCTCTGTGGGTTCTGGCAGCGGACAGCTCAGAGAACTAACCCATCCGCCGGATTGCCACATCGGATCAGCACCCAGGAAGGTGCAAAAAGTATGCGAGGAGGCACGAGGGAGTGGGGAGTAGGAAGAGGGTCAGGGGAGAGCGGATCTTCCCGTTCAGCAGTAGCTAGGCACTACGCAGGTTCATGAAACCACAGCCCAAGGAGATCCAGGCCACTTCCCACAGATTCGCAAAGGAATGTCCATAGGTAACTTCACAGGATGGGGAACAATTATTTTGCACCTGTAGATCACCCTGCCCAAAAATATCACTGTGTTTAATTACCTCAATAAATAAGATGACAAATTTCATCCTTGATTGTGAGACTAATGAGCTGATTCTAGGAGCCAGATTTGAAGTTTGAAGTTTCCTCAGTCTTCTCCTTAGGGAAAGATTGCACAGCTTTTTCTTTTCCATTTAGCTGTGAGGTATATATATAGAAAAATTAACATCATCTTAAGAGAAATTTTGTATTAGCCTTGAATATTCAACTTTTAGAGAGACAAACGAGGAATAGCAGGATTCTTATCAGGTACTTGGAAGAACAACTCAGCGCTAAGCCCACCGTGCAGAGCCTGTGTGCCATTGCACCCAGTGACCTCAGGTTTCACTTCAGGCTACCTTGAAGAGGAATTTCAAGTTTGGAGCAGACACTGGTGTGTACTGAAGCCAGACCACTAAACCAGCATTTACTCCCCAAACATGGATAACACTGGTGTGCATCACACGGTGTCAATGGTCCTCACCATGCAGATGCGACCAGTAACAATGTCAGCGTTTCTACTAGCAGCAATGACGGCACCTCTCAAATCAAGCAACATTTCTATCATTTTGCAGTGTTTGTCTGGCATTTGAGCCAAAAGTTCAAAGAAAATTCAAGCAAAAACTAGTGGGAAAATATTTCTACAATCTCCTTCTCGTTGCACATATAACAGACAATAATAATGGGATTTTTCTTCCTGAATCACAAGATGCTCCATCAACAAGCCGCAAGCCTTAACATTTCTTTTTCTGCTCTGTAGCGTGTGGGTACAGCTGGCACACTGAACACATCGCAGAAATCAAAAATTAACTGAGTCAGGCGTTTGTGTTAACGGTCTCTGTGCCGCACACAGCGCCGTTGATTCCTGCTGGCACTGGCGGCAGGGATCCCCCTTCCATCTGCTGGGACCAGCTGATGCAAAACACAACCGAGCCCCGCGGGGACGGGGCGGCCCGGCGGGGACACTGCCCGGCCCCGCCGCGGGAGCCGCGGACACGCGTGGTCCGTGCGGAAGCCGTTCCCTGCACCCCGCTTATTTCTCGCGGGGGTGCTGAAACACTTCAGTGCTTATGGTTTCTTGCGGGTTTGCGTTTTTTTTTTTTTAAATCTTTAAAGATGCGACTCTTCCTTTGCACTGCCAGATCCCTTCAGCGATGCAGCAGCCTTGCCCCCAGACTCCTCCCACCCCATGCAGGGGAGCAAAGGTGCCCGGGGCTGAAGACCCCCGAGCCTGTCACCTACGTCCCCGGGCTGGCAGCCGCCTCCCCCGCCCCCCCGCCTCGCTGCGGACAGCGGGGCCGGAGCCCGGGGACGGGCTGGACGCGGGACAGGTGCTGCGGTGCAAGGGAGAGCCCGAGGGGACAGACCCCCGCCCTCCGCCTTCCAAGGGGCTGCTGCCGACCCCCGGGTGCGCGTCCCCCGGTAAAGCGGCGGGGGGAGGGGGTGACAGGGGAGGA
>JAAGAY010012510.1:0-31370 GCA_011801015.1 Ardeotis arabs
TGGCCTTCAAGGTAATGTGTGACTGACATAAAAATGCTGAAGTGTTAAGATGGTTTCTTCAGCCATTTTCTTCCAAGGCCTTTCATTAAGAGTACAGTCTAAACCCAAGATAAAATGCACCTAGTATCCAGATTTTTTCTGCTGTTTTCAGTGGGATGTTTAGACTCAAAGGCCCAGTGATGACACAGAGTTCATTCTCCTTTTCCTTTTGTTTTATATTTGTTTAACACATCATTTGCATTTGTTAATAAAATTAAACCTGAGAAAAGAGCAAGAGGCAGATCCTTCCCATGATGCTCCCAATTCCCATTGCCAATACAGCGAACGGAGTTCCTGAATATATTTCTTTATATTAAGTCTCCACAGAACACAGCAGTTAACACAAATATTCCTTCAAAATTACCAGCTGCTTCTGCACTGCAGTACATATCAGATCTGGAATTTAATAAGATATTTTACTGAACTTCCAGAACATAAAGAGCTGAGCAGTAGTCACTACAGACTCAAGAGAAATTTTGATACCTTCAAGCATTAAGATACCAAACTTTTACATATTTCCTTTCCTCCGTCCTCTAATTAATAAGCCCCAAGAGTTGCATGTGAACATCTATCTTTTATCTTTTTTTCATAGATGGAGACAGATCTACATATTTCAGTAATCAGAAAGGGTTTTTTTTTTACTTCTGTCTCTCATTTCCCGGCTGCCACCTATTTAGCATATCGAATGACCCTCAGAACCAGATTTATTACCTTATATTTGCAGTACTAACCCAAAAGTAGGAGGTCAAGCCTACTCTGTGGACCATGTTTGCTTGTTCTGTGGCAATTTTAGTATATTCTTAATATTCTGTTGAACCCCATAAACAGGATAACGTATTCAGTCCTAACTTTTTTTATGCAGGTGCTGGTCTGCTTGGGGGTCTTGCAGCTCTGGCCAGTCCCCATCAGGCAGCGTGTCTACAGAGCTCAGAGATCTGCAAACACCCACCACGACTCTCATCCACTTCGGTTCCTACCTTTCCCTGTGAGTGAATACAGAGTCCAGAGTGCTCTGGAGGAGAAAAAAAACAAGAGGGAAGAGGAAAAGAGCTGGGCTGCCTTAGGCGTCTTTTCAGGTCAGCCTTGGCATCTCTCCACACATGCCCAGCAAAACCCTGCTCTGTCTGAGTGTGACCACATAAAGGTAAGTACAGTGAGGGCAGCAGCAATGAGATCAAATGAGAATTTGTGTTCACTGCTGAGCTCCAAACGCCCCTGAGGGTGCTGGGCTGCAGCCCAGAGGGGTAGGTGTGCTTCGGTGGTAGGGGTTCTTTGTGGGCATGGCATTGTGGAAATTCCCCTCTCTCTTTTATGGCTGTTTGTTTAAGCTTGCATGCTCAATGAGGGTGCTTCCTCTAAAATATGTGGTGCTTCTGTGTGTTTCTCAGTGGACAAGGATTTAACCTCTGTCATATTCTTGCTCAGCTCATGAAAGGGCTTGTATAGTGCAAGTAATCAATAGCAGGACATGGGGCTTGGTCCTGCAGCTCTGGCAGTAGAGAGAAAATTTCTCTCTACTGGGCTCAGTTTGGGTCTCTCCATCACGACAAACACCAGAGCAGCCAGCCCTCCATGAACAAGCATGTTGATCATGGTCAACACTGGGTGAAAATAGGAAGGGGGCTAATACCAACAGGGAGCACAACTGCACTGCTTCAAACAATGTTTGGAGAAACTCATTTCTCTCTGCTGATGGAGGAAGGAAACCTCAGGAACTCAGGCCAGCCGTTGCGAGTAGCACCCAGTCGGTAGCGTTTGGTGAAAAACTTAAACAATAATCAGGATAGAAATTATATCTATGTAGGTGAAAAGGATTAACTATTGCAAACACTACCTAAAGGATTTTTTATATATTAGCAGAGCTTGATATATAGGAAAAAGCTGTTGCACCATTTGTCTTGGCAGTAAAGCAGCTAAGCTTCCCTATAAAGCAGCATAAGCTTTGAGGATTACCCAGAACACACCACATAAACACAATGCAATCCTTACAACCTTTATCAAATGGCATATCCAAGGACTTGCTCTGTACATTATCGTTGTAGTGCTCTCAGTTAGAAAGGGACCATGATTTAGGGCCTGTGCATAAGCACCATGCTTTTAGGGGGTCTGTATTTCTGAGTAGTAGATCCTCAGACTGCTTTTTCTTAAGAAGAACAATGATTGTCTAGGTAGCATTTTATTGCATAATTAGTAGGTCTTCTCAAATTAGCTGTAAGGCTTAAATGCTTAACAAATCTAGCCCTACTTCATTTTTTGTGGAGCGCTCATTGTCAAACTGTGAGCCCACAGCCTATATCTTTCCAACAACACAGGAAAAAGTAGAAAAATTAAACTGGAGTGCTAAGCTACGTTTAGGACAGTACTCGGGCAGTTTGCAGCAGGCAGTATATTATACCACTACCTTCAGCAGTAGAGAACTGGACATGATGGCACAGTAAGTACCTCTCAATCCTATGTGCCTATGAATTTATGTTATCAGAATAGCTACAATTGTAATACTAGCGAAAAAATTTACAGACAAATAAATTATAGCTTTCCTGAGCTTTATGTATCTGCACTGATAGCTAGTAAAAAAAAAAAAAAATCTAATTACTTCTCTAGTTCCACAAAACATTTCAGTGTACACTGGAATTTGGTGAGATTCCATGGTTTTAATATTGTATTGGGGAGCAAATACCTCATGCATAAGACATGTAATTCCATATGAAAGTGTGTGGCTCTTCCTTTTCATTTGTCTGCTTTGATGTGTTTAAATTTGATTTTCATGAGCATGGGAGGATGAAAGCAAAATCTGGAACCCCCCCCAAAAAGCTAAAGCAAGAACCAAGGTAGTTTCTCAAGTACTACACTTTTGTTCTGGCAAATGTTGGAACCACATCTGGATATAAAACCAAGCAGAACCTGCTCTTCTGAAGCCTCTCTAAGTTTTAAATTAACCAGGGCTCACTAACTTCACCAGGCAGAAGATCTGATACAGTGATCACCAGGCTTTCAGAAGGAAAGTGGAAACATCACCAAGCACCATGGCCGTGACAGGGGCTGTTTACGTCAGGAGCTGACCTCTGGAGCATTTCAGCACAGGCATCCCTTTGCGCTGCAAGGCTGGGAAAGTTGGAATACTCGAAATCGACCGTTTCAGTCCCTCTCACTAACATTTTTGTGTTTTCCAGGTTTTAACTGGTGGTCTCATAGCACTGGTTGGCAATAGGCAGAAGGCAGTCGGCACACCTGGCTCCATGGAAGCAGGAGATGTAGGCAGCGGGCATGGAGGCGGCAGGACTTTGTCACGCATCTGGAGTCTCTGTGTGCCCAGTCACCTGCCTCCTTACTCCCTTGCACATCCACGTAACTGCACAAATGTCACAGCTGAGAAAAGTCAGCTGTTATCCCTGCCCAAAAAATTGTCATGGGTTAAAGTGACCTAACACCAGTCACTACACTGAGCTATGGTGCCTGTTTACTGACTCTGCCTGGTCTGATTATTACTTGTGCTGTGAACACAGTGAACAGTGTTTGAAGGTCGGATGACAGCACAGAGAGAAGTAAAACAACCACAGAGTCCCAAACCTCATCTTGCTTTGATAGTTTGCTGATATTAAATATCTTCCCACTATCATGTTAGAAGATATGATGAGCTTTTTATACATACACTTTTTCTTACATCTTTTCAGTTTTATTTTTACATGATCCTTTTCTATACAAGTTCTTGAATTTACTCCCTGGTCTCTGAGTGCACAGAGACAGGAGGGGGAGTTTGTGTGAACTCGCAAAGACGAATTTCAGGCTCCTGCCCCTTTCCGTATCACTGCATTCTGCAGCATGCAGCTTGATGTACTGCCAGATAAGACAAAATGTAGAGAAAAACACTGCAAGGTAGTGGTGACTCCCTGCATGAGGCGTTAGAGGTTAGAGGAACATCAGGGGGAAAAAAACAGGGAAAACAGGGAGGGGAGGTGGGTTCCAGAAATTACCCCAAATTGCCTTTTCTGGAGGTAGGGGAGCTATTCCAGAGGTCATGAGTAGTCTGGAGAAAAACAAGTCTATTTTGAGGATAAGAAACAGTGGTTATGATAACCCTGCCTCCAGCGGCTGGCCAGAGGCTTGGGGAGCTGCAGGGAAGGAGCAAAGGTCTCCACCAACCGCACATGCATGGGAAGGGGGCTCCGCCACATTGCAGGCAGCAGCACACGCCAAGGGTGAGCCAAAAGCCCTGCCTGATTCCAGGCCTTCCCCCTACCCACTGCCAACCGCAGGGGAGCTTGATAGTCCATACGTTTAAAATCACTGCAATGATGCGGAGCCAACCACTATTTCAGATTGGCTATTTTTAGATGTCTGTGGTGGAGTCACCAGCAGTCAGACCTGTGCCCACAGCGCCGTAGATGGTTTCTGCCTCCCTTGGTGGGAGCAGCTCGCTTGGGAAGAGGAGAGATTTCCTGAAGTAGATTCCCCACGGCAGTATTTTACATTTCTGAAGGGCTCATTAGTGAGACATGAGAGAGCAAACTACTAGTCCTTTGAAGACAAATAAAGCTTTTCTAAGCCACATCAAATAGAGATGGGCTTGAGCAACACTGTTTGCACTTTCTAATTTTGTGTAAACATCCAAGGTGTCTTGCCCTGGGCCCCTCTCTCCTGGTCTGAGGCTCGGACACTCGCCTTCATTTTGAAGAATAATCTGTTAAAGAAGAACTACTTGCTTCTTCTTTTTCTAAATATTATTATGAACTCTATTTCTTACATTTCTTCATCTATAAAATGGAAATATTATTTTCTTCACACTGTATTAGGGCTAATTAATGAATGACTGTGCATATATTTAACTACAAAATGCAAGATCTTATTACATTATATTTAACCCTGTCTCATTTTTAGGCTGTGAAAAATGCCTCCTCTTTTCACCAGAGTTACCAAGAGATGGCCAACTAGAGCTCATCTTAGGGTGAGTCAGGACCTGTGTTTAGCTCAGCAGGGTTATGGCAGATCTCAGCTGTGGGCCTCTGAAAGGTCTGATACCTGCCTCGGTATGGAAAAGTTACATGTAAATAACAGGGCTGAGGTCAGTAGGAATACCAAGAAACCCAATAGCTTTCAGAAAGAATAATCTCCTTTCTCTGTATTTTAACAATTCGATGAAATTCTGCAGTAATGCTGTATATTTCTAGCGTATACTACCTGGTGGTTAGAAAAAACTGGGTGGGAAGGTTATAATTTTCTCTGCAATTCCAGAGTGCTTTGCCAAACACACTCATCAGACCAGTACCAAAAAGTAAGTTTCGATGCTGGATATGGCAACTGAGAATTGATTGAGAAAAGTGAGGATTTGCCTGTACTAAGCTGGGGACTCTACACCAATTCCATTTGATTTTGTGTGTTTACATTGATGTGAAAGCCCAATGCTAGCTACGAGGCTTGCCTGCCTGCTTTCTGTGGATGCCGTGTGGATGACAATTCTTGGCAAGTGGTGACTTGCCAGTGCTTATGGAGCAACATGATGGAGCAGAGTTTAGGTTCGGGATAGCAGAGCTGGGCTGCCCAGGTGGCCACATCTCTAACAGGGAGTCAGTGTCTCCTCAGGGACCCTGCAAGCCCACACTGCAAGGTACTTACCTGGTTATAGTTCCTTATATTAAGTGATCTAAAACCCACCATATATTTAAATTAGATACATCATGCAAGGGCAGATAAGGGCAACTGAGATCAGTTGACTGGACTACTTTTGTAAGAAAGGTTATAGGACTTCCCTGAATTAATTAATAAAGGTTTTTATCAGAAGAATATGTTTTCTTCCCCAAATCAGAGCCCAAGCATGCTGGAGATGGTGCCTTTCCAAGGGACATACTCATGCAATATCTCATCTGTGAAAGAGGATCCTGTGGGCCCCTGACCTCCGGCCACAGGAGAGGCAGGAGCATCCAAAACCTGCTCTGTGTTCTGGGTGCCTGCAGGCTCCAGGGAGGAGGGAGCTCCTTGTGTCCTCTCTGGACAGCAGAAGAGATGGGCTTGGAAAACCCACAGAAGCCTTGGAGGGCTTTCCTTGACAAATTGAACATTTTCTGGAGCAATTCTGAAGCTTTTGAGGTTTGGCTCAACTCTGGACTCTGTTTTATTTGCCAGCAGTGTGGGACACTGAGTTTACTCTGATGCACACGATGAGAAAGATTTCTCTTTCATGTATGATGTGAACCATCACACCACAGCTACTACTCCTCTCTTCCAGAGGAATGAGTGCAATAAGACAAAGCTTATAACCATTTAGAACAGCCTGAGGGCAAGTAATTTCTAAATTTTCAGAACAAATCACTGCTTGTTACAGGACTGCATATGCTGGCTGGTATTTCTTTTAAATACCATACACGTCCATTGAGAAGGCAGCCACGCAAGTGCTACAGAAGGACATTCTTTTTCAAAATTTTTCAAGTTATTTTGTGCTGGCAAGAGGAGCCACTTTACTGTTTAGGAAAATGCAGAGAGTCTTTCAGCACATTGATGCCTTTCCTGAGACTGTCGCCAAGGCTTTGAATGCTCTGGCAGAATTTTATCGATACAGAAAAGATAAGTAGGTTGAGATATCGGTCCACATCTCCTACAAGCATTCAAGACAGCTAATATTGCCAGGTCACCGTACTAAGGAGCTGAGGCAGATTTGGACCTTAGAAAGTCCCAAAAAAAGTCTGGGACCTTGCACTGTTCCAAACGAGTGATTCACCATGACAAGGGCTGCCAGATCCAAGACAGTAACTGCCACATGTCTAGATACAGCTCAGATTAAATGTGTTACCATGAAGTTACCTGTGGCACCCAGCCTGCTGCAGCCAGTGTCTGGCAGTGCTGGGAAGGAGCTGCATGTCAACTCATAATTGCACAACACTACAAGTTTTTAAGGCATTTTTGCTGCAAATGTTGATAAAAATATACCTTTTCATCTTTGATAAAATAGTGCTTCGTAGACTCTTAGCAAATATGATTAATGATTTCCAGTTTGGCATTGAGTAAGGGTTTGTCTCTTACAGTATGAGATGAGCACATATTCTACTGTTTCTAGGAACAGCTCTTAAGGTTCTAGCCCACACCTTTACAGAGGCAGTCCCTGTGCCAGATCTGCTCTAAGCATTACTTAAACTAAAGTCTCCTATGAATCCAGCTCCCATGGAAAAAAAGGCTGGAAGGGACACAGAGAACAGACTCTGCTGCTCCAGGCAAATGCACCAAAATTTATTGTTTCATAAAGAGAAATGAAGAGAGATTAAGTAAAATGTGAAAACAGGTTTATATCCCCAACAGGACGACTAGAAGTTAAAACGCCTCACTCCAATGGTCAAAAGAAATTTGCTGCTAATTTCTCACTGAGATTTTTTCAGGGATGGTTATTATGCATTTCATTTTAAGTTGGTATATTCTTTTAGCTGTAACTCCCTGTTCTTCCTCTTGGCATTAAACCACTCTGCTTCCCAAGCTGTTCACAGAGAGTGGCCATGTCCCTTTCTCTGCTGGCAAAGGCAAGAAGCTGGGAGCAGTCCCCTAGGGCAGGCTACCATTGCCGTGCCAGACCCAGGAGGCCCCCTCTGCCCAACTGCCATCTGAGCACTTTCACTAAACACAGGAGACCAGACCTATGTACACATTTCCAGATGAGATCTCTTCAGTATTGCACCCTCTGGTGTGTACAAGGTATTTCCCAAACTCTAATGATGCCACCTATGGTTGCATTTTTTTTTCACAGGTCCACAATATTTAGAGTTACTTTATGCTCAGCAGAGGGTATCAGGACTTTTTTCTGTTGCTTGTAACAGAAATGTTTGCTCCTCAGTGAGTGAGTGGTGTATGCAGCAGCCAACCCCACACCACATCTGTCAGTTCCATCCACACTTTCATCTGGTCCTTCCTGTCAGATCCTGCCATCCCCTTCTGCGCCAGCTCCAGCAGACACCACCCAGCCCACTGTAAGCTCTCATTCCTCATTTGGACAAAGAATGTCTTCACAAAAATAGCAAGAGGAAGCCTAGATGGCTGACTGCATTTTTATGCTCCTTTTCATTCCTGTTTGCAGCCTTTCCACCAGCACACAGCTCCCCTACCTCCTCCTCGGCCATGTTAACATGCATTCCATTCCTCCTTACGTCCCACACCCGGGCAGACTTTTGTCACTAAACTGATGGCTATTACCACAGCTTGGAATTTATGTTTTTACTGTGTAATCAAAGTTCATAAGTACAGAAATCATTTAGCATATACCAGATCGAGGAAAAAAAAAAAACATCTTTCTCCTATACAATAGAAAGAAAAATGCCAAAAATCTATACCCAGTTTCTCTGCCTCCTCAGATTTATATTTCAAATATGTGTTTAAAAAACAAAACAAAACTGAAGAATGTCTGCCACTGAAGCCACACTCAGCTGGGAAGTTAAGATCCCAAAAAGTCACGAGCCCCCAGTAGAATGAAGTAGCCCTGGAACAGGCAAGGTTAGGATCTCACTTACCAAGGTCAGCATTCCTCGTCCATCCTGGCTCAGTGGATAATCCTGCTTGCTCAGAGCAGAGGAGGAAGAGGGTGGGAGAGAGCTCCTTGCAATGGTAAAGCAAAGGTGAAGGTAAGGAAGAACAACATTTGGAAATTTTTGCAAATACTTTAAAAATTAATCCAGGATCGGACTGCTTAGGGCCTTCTGCACATCTATTT
The DNA here is from genome assembly GCA_011801015.1 of Ardeotis arabs. Taxonomy (NCBI): domain Eukaryota; kingdom Metazoa; phylum Chordata; class Aves; order Otidiformes; family Otididae; genus Ardeotis; species Ardeotis arabs. The sequence continues at coordinate 8,720 of JAAGAY010012510.1, forward strand.
TTCTTGATTGTATGGTTGTATCCTTCAGACAGCAATCCATGAGAGACAAGGCAGAGCCCTGCAGCACTGGGAGGACAGGGCACTGTCAGCAAGGAAACATGGGAAAGTCCTACCTGCACTAGTTGCACCATCTTCTATCAGCTCTACTTGCAGCACCTGGGCTCTTTTTACCTGCCAGCCAACCCTGGTGGTACCTCCTTCTGAGTGCACCCTTGGGACAGGAGCCACATCGGGGTTTGCCATCAGCCACATCCCCTGCGGTGGCTGTACCTGAGGCAGAACGCCTGAGCTGTTGGCATCTACCCTTTCTGTGTTTGCAAGAAGAGGTTTCATGTCAGTGTCATGCCATGACATCTGCCACAGAGGCTTTGGGCAACACGGGCATGCAGGAATCAAACCAAACACAGAGGCTGCAGAGGCTCACCCTTGCTGGCCTGCAAGGCCTTTGCAGACATGGACTGATGTTCAGCCTGAGTGCCCTAGAGACACAGGCGTTGCCTGATGCCTGCTGGGACCCACAGCTGCTTCTTCGGTGACACTGCACATGCACCTTCATCATGCGTGAAAGCTAGGCTGGGAAGAGCTGGAGCTCTTTTGGTGCCTGTATCCACGCAGGTGGGCATGGCCACACCAGCTGTACCTCAGGCTGCTGTCCGGCAGGGCTTCCCTCCAGCATCCCACCCCTCCCAGGTGGTGGTGTTGGCTGCATGCTCTCCGCCTCTTTGCTGAACAAGCCAGCAAAGTGGGCTCCAGCTAAGAAGCCCAACTCCCCAGGGACCCACCTGCTGTGTGCTTGCTGCCTGGGGTAGACACCCAAGTCGTAGGCTTGGTGTCATTAGATGAACAGCTGTATGACTGCATGCAGCAGTGTGCCTCCTGCCACATACCCTGAGGTGCCAAGTGGGGCCTTCGTTAGTTTACAAGGGATTGTTGTTGCAAAACATGTCAGCATCAGTGCTTTCCCCAGCACAGTTTCATTGCCTCTTTCTTGCTTTGATGTGTCTCGAAGCCTAACATGAAAAAAATTAAAGACCAAGTTGTCATACACTGTAAGAGGAGCAGCACTTTTGGTCTATCTAGTCTCCTCTTCTGATAGACTGTTACATTTCCTCCAGATGTTTTTTCAAGTCTGGAGTCTGGACATCCAAGCACACAGTGCCTGGCATCAAGAATAGGGGGTTCCTGGTGCCACTGTGCCCTACAGCCATGGACCGACCAGCTGAGCAGGACTCCCTGCAGGAAGGCCACACTCTCCCACTGCTACTGCCGACCAACTCACTCCTCTGAACCTGAACCCCAGCTCTTGTGACCAGCATAAACCAGAGCTCACGAGACATCCCTGAGTCCCATGGCAGCACCAGCCACTCCTGAGCCATACATCCGTCACCTTGGAGCAAATCTTTGTATATGTGGAAAATTGTCATGATTCTCTAATTTCCTTTCTAGGCCCTTGTAGTTATTGTTGCGCATGTCCTGTTTTTCATAATTATGCGGTAGCTGGGTCAGCGCAAACCCCAGTCATCAACAGTGGAGTGGAATAGAGTGGGTCTGACACAAAAGGAATCCAGTAATGAGATTTGTGCATTCAATGTTTAATTGTTTAGAATTCTTTGTCCAGTCCTTGTACTATTTTCTAATTACACAATGGTTATCTTCATAGAATAGATTAGATTTCTATCAGACGAAAATGGCTTAGTTTGTCATTAACCACTAAAATGTATATATTATCTCCGTATCCACATGTACACAGACATAACAAACAGTTTGACAACAAGGACACAAAGTGCACTGTGTTTTCCATTACATGTGCCACTGAAAATACTACAGGAAAATGCATTCCCATGGTACTGTGTGTTAAATGAAAGATAATGGCATAGAAAACAAAAATGAACAAAAACTGCCTGCTGAGCTGTGGTAAAACACAAAATGTAAGGGACTGGTAATGGCCAAAACAAAATTCTGAATGTAAAAACTTACAGAAAAATTTAGACAAAAACTTTTCTGTATTTATTTTAGCATGAAAACCGGAAAAAATGCACTGTAAAAAAGGATGTTGTATAGCAAGGCTGACTAGAGCACCTTGTTGCTATCATAATTGCAGAGTAGTTCTGTACAACATGAAATAGAGAGGACACCCCTGTATCCCATATGCTCCGATATCCAAACTATCTGCCTGCTTGTAATTACAGTGCTTGGGGGGGAAAAAAAAAAAAAAAAAAAAAAGGCAAAACCTTGCAGAAGAAAAAAGGAAAAAAACATATTTTCTCTGGATATTTTTCTCCTGTTGTGTGTGGCTCTTTTGAATGATAACGTATTGTGGTTTGTAGCACAGAATTTTCTGCCTGGAATAATGAACTGTCTCCTAGCATAAAATACCTATGCTAACGTTCAGCATCCATTGAGAAAAAGATGTTAAACACTGTAGTGATACACTGCAGCAGCAGAGGATTTCGTATTAATCATGTCATGTGATGCCAAAGGCCCTGCTGGCATCGTCTGTGTCGCTGCTGTGAAACTGCTGAGTTTTTCACTGTCAGTGTTGATAACTTTTACCGGATTCAAATGTAAATACTATAAATAAGTTCCAGACTAAAATATGCCAGGAAATTGTCTCTCCTTTAGAAAAAGAAAGCCGATATTTAAGTCTTCAACAGGCTGTTTTCTTCAGAAGATCTTCATGTACAGTACACAAATAGCTTACCACAGCCTAGGATTGGATGTGAACAAACAGGGTGCTATTGGCAGCACGGGCTAGCCGCCCTTGGGGATGCATGGACTCCGGGGCAGATGTATACCAGCATTTCTCTCCCTCCTCAGGGAAAGAGTTGCTCCACATACAGCATGGGCAAGAGCGTACTCACAGCCTGTAATCAAGAAACAGCTGACGTGGTCTATCTGCATGCCCAAAATTACTTCACAAGAAATTTGTACTGGAACCATGTTTCAGGCAGAGATTTACCCTGGCGCCACAGGGGATTTGAATTCTCCCTTTGTTCCCTGACTATTGCCCCTTCCCCCTGCCCTCCCCACCATTAGTGTGCTGATGTTTCCAGTATAAGACTGTATCTTCTTTCTAATTCACCAGTTTCAGACACGCCTGGAAGGTGAGCGCACTACTGGCAACGTATGGGGCCCGTGCAGTTGCAGGCGACAAAGAGATGGAAAGTGAAGGTACCAATGCTTCTTCCTGGCTAAAGACGTGTGCCACCAGCCCTCCCCCTCACATAATCCTTCATGCAAGAGCACCTCTAGTATATTGTCCAAAACAAGGTGTGCTTGCATCAGCTCATGTGCCCTCACAATCTATTCACGTACAGAATTACGTGTATCAGTAAGTATCTAACATACAGAACATAGATTTTAAAAAGCAGAGATGAAGACAAATCGCTTAAAACAGTCACATCCTTCCCTAACATTGCAGGGCTGTTCCTTATAGTTTGGAGCTGAAAAGCACCAAATTATGGGCTTCACACATGTTCTTGGCATATTGTTCTACTTTCAACGGCAGGAAATATTTTTCTAATCTTCATCTAAATTTACTCAAGCTGCTGCTCCCACACTGCTGATAGCAAATCTTTGGAAATTAGTACTCTGCAATAACTGCACTGCTTTGCAGATTTCCGCCCCCCAAACTACAGGCCTGGATTATGGTGATGGAGAGCTCCTGCCCGAGAAGTGTGCCAGCACTGCAGGGACACTACTGTCACGATCAGTGCTGAGACTGGCTGCTCGTGCAGGCCCACATGGGCAAAGCAGGAGTTTGACCTGGGTATAGCCAGTAGGATGTTAAAGCAGAATAAAGGTCAACACAGGCAGAAAGCCTGGCTCAGAGCGTGGGTGAGGCTCACAGCTAACCCGGTTAGGGCTACTGGTTTTTGCAGTCACTCCACTTGTTTCGTCCAATCTAATTTAAATCGGCCAAAGCCAACACAGATACATTCACAGCTAGAGATGTATTGCAGGAATACCCTTAGGAAGGAGGAGAGCCTCTTCTAAATCTGACAGTGTTATTTTTCTGTGCAAGGAAACATTGCATTTTTCTGAAGTTTCACTGTTACTTTCCCTTCTTTCCAATATATGATAGCTATTTTGAACTAGACAATAGAATACATTTAAAAATGGGATAAAATTTTTCTTTGCAACTTTTGCCTTCTAGAAAATAGGTATTTCTCTGTTCTTTACACACCTTGTTTTAATGTCTATTTGATTTTAAAAACACATTTGAAAATTAAAGTAGACTTTTGAAGGGTTGATATTAAGGATTCCCTACCTAGTCTCATATTTCCATGGTTATTAACCGTGACAGAATGACCTTCAAGTTTCATTAAGGGCTGTCCTTCAACAACCTAAAATGCACTTGAAATTCTGCTTAGCCTTGAACTTTGCCAGTCTCTCTCCATATCGAACATACTCAGAAAGGATAGACCATGCCTTTGTAATTTTCCCTAAATAATCTGGGATAACTTTAAAATTTCACATTTTTTTTTCTCAAACTTAAAAGTATTCATCTCCTCCAAAGAGAAACCTAATGTGTTGCAATGATGTTGCAAAAGAACACTTATAGTTAGGAAACAAACTTTGGGTGTAGAAGGATGAGATATTTTTCTGCAGCTTCATGGGTCCTTTCTGGTTTTCTGTGGCTTTCTCAAAGATTGCTGTTGTAGCTCTGCTGGGTCCCAGGCTGAGCTGGTCCAAGCAAGAACAACTGCCCAAGCTGCTCAGGATACCGCATTTTCCAAGCGGACTTGCTGTCCTCAGTTTTAGTGACAGAGCAGCTGAGAGCTCTCCAGAATTGGCCATGTGAGCTCTGGCCCAAATTGCTGGGACAACACTAGCCTTAGAGCTCTATGATTGAAGGCAGAAGTATAGGTTTTTCCAAAATCCCAAGCTGTTCCCCTCAGACCCCTTTCTCCCTCCATAATAACCCAAACTCCCCTCCCACAGCTACAGGCTCCTCAAATGAGGTAATAGTGGCCAGAAATGTTTCACTACCAAACCCCAAAGGCGGAGGTCACACATACTCTATGATGACAAATCAGAATACAAGTTACAGACACAGCTTTTTCCTCAAGTCACTTGGTGGCCAGTTCTTCATTTTGAGATGCCTCTTACAGGCATGGGCGTAAAAGATCACGCCATGACTGCATGGCACTGCAGCCTGTGACAACACACATTCAGATAACGGCCACGCTCTCTCACAGCAGCAAAAAGTCAGAGGTTTGAGGGAGCCTTTCCCTTTCAACTTTGTGGTTCTAGTAAAAACACAACCAGATCCAGATTTCTAAAGTGTTTTGAATAAAACCTAGCAGCTCTACAGCCACAGTACTCTGGAACTCTTTAAGGACTAAAGTAAAATAAAGTGTGGTTCATGTTCAATCACAACACCCCGAAAGCTGGAGGGTTTGCACAAAGAGAACGCAGATAATCCAAACCCTCTAAGATTTCAGATCAGTAAAACCTGAGAAAACCAAACATTGCCTCTTGTATTTTTCCAATAAAAATAAAAGTGCGTCTCAGGGCTGAATGTCAGCAGATTGTGCAGGCTGAATATCTGAAAGGAAAGCCTTTAGTACAGACCTGGACTTCAGAGCTTTTTGGAAGCAGTAGCTCAGCAGGGTGGTCAATAAGACTTGTAAATCCATTTACTGCATCTTTTAGATCAATTTCTTTCTGACTTCTTGTACAACATTTAAAACCTGTTGAAGCCCCAAGACATTCTTCTCCCGTGGTGCTTTTAGAATAAACCTCTCAATCATCAGAAAACATTGTGTATTTTCTTCACAGCCACAACTTGTGACTGGTATTTTAAATACTGTTAAAGCTAAGGAGCTGAATGTTGGAAATACAACAGTAAGCAGATCTTTCACAAGTTCCTTCCTTTCTCTCCATGCTGTTATTTTTGGCTTACTTTCAAACGAATGACTGATTCAATTTCTTTTTAATGTTCTTTCTGCCACTGTCAGGTCTTAATTACAAGCTAGAAACACATTGGCTGTGTGGATAAAATTAAAAATGCAATCAAAAATCAATAAAAGCCTGTGCAACTTTTTCTACAATTTACTTACCTGCGTTTGGCTTTGTAACAAGTTATGGCTTGACAAAACATCTCACCATAGTCTAGTTTTTCTTGTTAAAATATAAATCCACTGTTCTCCACTGCCCTTCAGCAACTTTCTTAAGATTTTGCTTTGTGTCAAGTAGGAACATTTCAAAAACAATAGGGAAATTTGCTACAACAAATAAGCTTTAGCCCCTCTCCTCTAGATCATAATTTAGGAAATAAAATTCCCAGAAGGTGTTGGTCATGGGCTGTTTTTATGCCAGTGGTTCAGGATTTTTTACCCATATGGTTAGTTTGATGGGTACCTTAAGGGAAGAAACAGTTCTCGTTCTGCTGTCTTTGAATATGTGCTACAGCTCAGAATAAAATGTCCAAATGCATGTAAAGCTGTAACTTCCCCACATTGATATAAATAAGTACCTATCTTACCTGCAAGAATTGATTCAGATTGTGACCTGTGTGTTGCCATTAATTCAAGGCTAGTCTACACACAAAGGTCTCAGTGCACATACAATGTGAACTGCAGAGACAGGCTAGAGTCTGACTACCCACAGCTCATCAGCCGCAGCTGGGATCACCGTATGCCGCAGACCCTGGACGGGTGCCATGCCAGTGCTGCCCAGCACCACAGCCGGTTCTCAGCTGGACGCGGTCGGCTCCAGAGGAGTCAACGTGGGAAATGAAAATTACTCGGAAGCTGACTTTGCAGTGAAGGTGTAGCCTCTGGGCAAAGCTTACGTAGTCTGGCAACTGTTTTGTCACTTTGAATGATACCTACCATCCACCACAGATTGCTGGACTTGAGTTTCGGTTACTAGCGCACAGTAAATTCGTGTTACGTAGACCCACAGGCTTTCTGAACAGCTGCTGCTGTTCTTCACTAGAGCTGGGTGAGCTTCTCCTATTGAACAAAGCATTTAATTTGGTCCCTTGTATTACATCTACACACAGATTTCAGTGTTTTCATTATTTAGAATTATTCACTGAATAATGCATGGGAACATCTTGCAGACTGTGTACTTACTTGTGAATGCTGTGCCACAGTTATTGCCTGCTCACTAGCTGGGCTGTGTAGTTGGTGACCAAAGCCAAGCAGTATTTTTCCTCCCAGACCAAGAAGAATTTTCAAGTTGTGTGTTTTAAAAATGAGAATAATCAGTCACATGCACTTTTTCACCAGTACCTATAGTATTTCCAATTTCTTTGCACATTCCTAGGAGAATAAATTTTGTGTGTTCACGTATGCAGTCAATAAATTGTGGAACAAAACTGCAAATGTAAATGAATAAATAAAGTCAGCTCTTAGCCTAGTGGGCAGAATACTTACCTAGGAAATGAGAAACCTGTGTTCAGCTTCCTTCTCAGCCCGAAGGCATGCAACCAGGTCCCCACAGCTCCTGTGGGGCCATCCTTCCCCAGCTGAGTCCTCCAGGTAGGAACACCCCTCACCCTTCATTTTGAAATTTTCCCTTTCACCAGTCAAAATGATGAGTGTCCTGAAGCCAGAGGGGGAAAAAAAAAAGACAAACCCAGTAAAAAAAAAAATCCAAAAAACCAAAACTCAGGAAAATCTGATTTTGTAACCTCGTAGCCTGACAGCTGGTGGGAGAAGGTAGCCCTGACCAGAGGCCCTTTTCTGGAGGAACCCTCTGAACCACAGCAAGGGCACAGCCACAGGTAGCTCAGGCTTGGTGAAAAACACTTTCCAAGCAGCAAGGCTGGCTCACCCAGCACCAAGGTGGTCACTACACTCTGGGTCTTGAGGGGATGGAGAGTACTCAGGGTACTGCTGTGATTCAAGTACCAAGCAAGAGCAGGAATGGAGGAGGAGGACATCTGGCTATGTATCTTCTGCTGACTGGCTCCTGGTTGCTGCCTAGCCAGTATTGGGAATTTGGGGGTTACACTTTGGAGCTGTCTTACTTTTCCCATCAATTGCACGGGTCCTGTTTTAACCTCTGAACCACTCTGCTGGGTTTGGATATCTGAATTTTTAGACAGTGCAAGGTCTACACAGGAGGTCCCAAGCAGATACTTTGAATTTGGTCCCTTGTTCCTATGTTCAATTATTGCTTTACCAATAAACCTGGAAAATATTCTCACGTGCCATCCTCACCCTCAGAGAGGAGGTGCAGTACGCTGCAGGGCCTCTGGAAGAGCTGACAGAAACTTCACTTCCCTCTGGCTCTCTGTGTGCCATGGCTCTGAGTGAGCTGAGGGCATGGGGACAGGGGAGGACCTCTGAGGCTGGGCCCAAAGAGACACACGAAACGATTCTTCACATTTCCAAAGAAAAAGTAAGGTTAACTTTTTAAGAAACACCTTTTCAAAAGGAGGGGGAAGGTCTTCTAGAGCTGCCTTAGACACAAAAATGCCAAAGGTGAGGAAAGGCCAGGGAGAAGCTGTGAAGATTCAAGTTTTATAGGGAGTATAAACAATATTTGATGGGTACATTTTTATTATAAAAGCAATTAGCCAGTGAAAATGGATCAAAAAACAAGGCCCGTGCAAGACCCTGCATTTCTAATAAACCTTGTTCATTTTGTAGGTGACAGGGTTTTAACCTCAAAAAATTACAGTAGTTTCTGCTCTACAGCCTGTGCTTTGTTAACTAAAAACGTCCAACTGTAAGAGACAGCAACAGAGAGAGAGAGACTGAAAAACAGCCTTACATTTTTTCACCTAGAGTGCTCGGCGCATTTAGACTATAAGGTACCTTAAAGTCTTGAATAACCACATGGTACCTTTGTGTCTTGAATAACTGAACTCACACACATTTGCTGTTTCCTGCCTTCACCTGCGGTGCCCATTGGACAAGAAATACTGAACGTGAGGACAACACTATGCAATGGAAGATGCTGTCAGAGGAGTGACTGACCTTTGCAGTACATCCATCTCCCCAGAGATGTCTTGATGGATCTCCCTCTGTGATTTGGTGGGTTTGTTTTCGCAGCCCTATCTTTGCTTTGCAGCAGTTGGTCCTTTTTTCTGCCACTCTGTCTTACTCCATCCTTTTTTCCTGCTTCCTCTTGGTTTACATTCTTCCTTCTGCACTTTGGGTTTCTCTTCTCCTTGTGTACAGAAAAGCTCAATTTGTCTCATTTCCTCCTCAAAAGCAATGGGATGAGTCATCCCTTGACCACGCAGACCTCCAGTACTTGATCCTCCCTTCTCTCCCAAGAGCCAGGAGAATAAGTTGGGTTTCCTTGGATAAATAAACAGTTAACAACATCATTCGGGTGCTACAGGGGCTAACTGATATTTGTTCAGACACTAAAAGTGCTCTGTAATGTGTGCACAGTAATAGCCGGTCCCCTTCTCCAGGGGCGTCACTGAGTGAGGAGACACAGGATGGAGTAGCCGCCCCAGAGTGGTCAGCATGGCCGAGGACCCAGCTACGACAAGCACCCTAGAAAGCCAGGGAGCGAAGGGTGCAAGAATCATCCCCAAATGCTCCTCATCCTGCTACAGGGACAGGGGAAGAAATCCTTTCTCCAGGGGCTAGAAAGAGTAGAACAGTCACAACTTCTGCTGGTGAAGCTACAGTGACCTTACAACACATTTCAAGCTCTTTTTGACAAGAAACAGTCCGAGTCCCGTTTCAGCTGATCCCAGCCTCCTAGGATGCTCAAATGCAATAGTTTGAGCATGCTCCTCCTGCTTTACTGGCAGTGAAACTTCTTGTGTGTCAGCACGAAGACGTAAGTGCCCATCAACAAAGCCAACTGCAAGGTCCTGCACATGGGTCAGGGCAATCCCAAGCACAAACACAGGCTAGGCAGAGAATGGATCGAGAGCAGCCCTGAGGAGAAGGACTTGGGAGTGCTGGTGGACGAGAACCTCGACATGAGCCAGCAATGGGTGCTTCCAACCCAGAAAGCCAACTGCATCCTGGGCTGCATCAAAAGAAGTGTGGCCAGCAGGTCGAGGGAGTTGATTCTGCCCCTCTACTCCGCTCTTGTGAGACCCCAGCTGGAGTACTGCATCCAGCTCTGGAGCCCCCAACATAAGAAGGACATGGACCTGTTGGAGAGAGTCCAGAGGAGGGCCACAAGGATGATAAGAGGGCTGGAGCACCTCTCCTGTGAGGACAGGCTGAGAGAATTGGGACTGTTAAGCCTGGAGAAGAGAAGGCTCCAGGGAGACCATATAGCGGCCTTCCAGTACCTAATGGGGGTCTACAGGAAAGATGGGGAGAAACTCTTCAGCACAGCCTGTTGCCATAGGACAAGGGATAATTCCTTTAAATTAGAGGGAGGTAGGTTCAGACTTCACATACGTAGGAAAAAAATTTTTACAATGAGGGTTGTGGAACACTGGACCTGGTTGCCCAGAGAGGTGGTGGATGCCCCATCCCTGGAAACATTCAAGGCCAGGCTGGATGGGGCTCTGAGCAACCTGATCAAGTTGGAGATGTCCCTGGTCCTTGCAGGGGGGTTGGACTAGATGTCCTTTACAGGTTCCTTCCAACTCAAACCATTCTATGATTCTAAGACATTCTTTACTGTGAGGGTGGTGAGGTACTGGCACAGGTTGCCCAGAGAATCTGGGGATGCCCCATCCCTGGAAGTGTTGAAGGCCAGGTTGGATGGGGCTTTGAGCAAGCTAGTCTAGTGAAGGTGTCACTGGCTGTGGCAGAGGAGTTGGAACTAAATGATCTTTAAGGTCCCTTCCAAACCAAATCATTCTATAATTCTATAATCAAGGCAATTACATGACCTAGATGCTCTCCTGTTTAGTGGGGGACATCAATACTAAGGAGCTTCTTGAACAGCTCAGTTTCCTGCCATGTCTACCTTTTTTCACATCACTTAGGAAAGTCCTTGAACACAGCCCTTGTAAACAGAGGTGCAGATGCTTTTAAATTGCCATCTGCACTTGGTGGCTCAACACAAGCGCACGCTAATGTTCTCAAGTTCAGGCCCCTCAAGGCTTTTATTTGAAGACAGCTTCTTGTGTGTGCCTATTTTCCATCTGTAGCACAGAAAACACCAGCTATTGAGAAGCACAGCCAACAGCAATATACACTGAAATTAATAAAACTTGGAACGTAAAGCAGCAGGCTCCAGCCTAATAACTGAACGCAAGACACTGTCACATGGTAAGCTTGGTTCAGAGGAGCTACCTTGGGTCATTTGCTCCAAAAATAAGTGCAACTGAGAGCATTGCTGAGGTAATGATCGTCACCTCCAGGGAAGAGCACCACACTCACAGCTCCCCTGCACCCAGGCAGACACAATGGAGGTTGCTGTGGCAGACCATTCAGATAGCGGTGTCTAAAGGCACTCCGGTTATGTCATCCACATAGGCCTGTGCCTAAGGCCACCTTGTCACACTTTGTGCCCCACCACGTGTGGCTGGGTGCTTCAGGACATCACCGATCTGTAGCTGACTCAACTGTCTTCCCTTTCTGAGGATCAGCAAAGTCAAATGCAACATCAAGTTCATTTTCCAGGCTTTGACTCAAAGTGGGTCTTTCCCTTGAGCTGTGTGAATAATGGATTCACTCAGTTTGCTGGTGACACCAAGAACACATTTTTTGTTATGAGTCAAACTAGAGCAGTTTATCTGCTTTTTGGCAAGGGAGAATTCACTGTGGATCAAAATGCTTAATTTTACCCCAAAACAAGTTGCTTCATTTCATTCTTTGTATGGGGGACAGCTGTCTTTTTCTCAAAATTAGGAAAAAAGGCAGAGGGGCAGTTGAGAAAGCTTAGGGTGGATGTCTTAACATGAAAAAAAGTTGCTTTACAAATCATTTTGCTTCCCAAATTTAATGCAGTTCCCTATTCATCATGAGAAGAGAATGACTCTTTCTATGATTCATTCTCATATGTAATTCAAAGGGTTTAAAAACATGTCTGATTTTGGAAAGTTTCCTACATTGCCACATAGCTTTACAGCTCAGGTAAGGTGTTCAGCGAGAAAGCTCAGCTCCAGCAAAGGCTTCTGATCATGGGCAAGGAAAGAAATCCTGGGGTGCAGGGTGGCCCAGCATAGCACGGTTTGCAGCCTCGGAACAGTGTGTGCAGAGCTGGATGGGGTGAGCAGGTGGAAAGAGAAGGAAAGAGAATGGGGAAGTCTGAAGAAACACAGGATGTGCAAGAGGCACCAGCAGAGTGAATCAGTGTGATTTTCCCGTAACCATGAAGTTACAGGAGCAGCCAAGGGGCAACAGCCACACAGAAACTCAAAACTCTTGAAACTTTCAGGCAGGGGAGGGGTGGTGGGACTTGGATCGCAGATTTGGGGTTGGGTTGTTATCTCTAAGCAGTATGGCCATTTGAAGAATCCATGAACTCTTTTCCTTCCTTGCTGTCTTAACCGTCCTTATGTCTCCCCTTTTAAGGAGAGACGCTCAAATGTATCTGTTTCTACATCTAATAAAAAGATGTGATTAGGTTAAAAAAAATTCTGAACGTTTTACTAGCAAATTATTAACAATAATAAACACACTGCATTATTGCATTCCTTTTAATGGCATGCACACAAGCAAGGCGTGAGCACAGGATGCACTCCTGCTTGCCTCGCTCCTGGATATGAACTGAGAGCAGAAGCAGGGTTCACAGGGCTATCCAAAACAACTAAGGTGCCTGAGACAGGCCTGAGGCTGGCTGGTCGCTAAGAAAGGTACACCATGGCTGTCTAAACCATAAATGACATGGTAAACACAAGAATTACATCATTAGGTGTTACGAGTCTGTGCACTTGGACAAAATTTTGGCAGGTCGCTGAATAATTGCATCTATCTAGAGAGTGTTTCTATCTTCCAGTCCCTCAAAAGCTGCTTTAGAAAGACCATACAGTGGGAAAAGGACACTTGCTGACTAGAAAAGAAGTATGCTTTGAGCCTAGGGTAAGGATCTGGCCTCATGTACCACCTCAAGCAAATTACAGGGCAGAAACAGAGGATGGAGTCAGAGCTGGGGCTACAAATGCGTAGCAAAACAGTGATGACAAACAGCGCTTAGTCAGAGGTGTTCAGGGGTGGGCAACTGTAATTCAGGCTCGGGGAGACTCCTTCCCTGCTAGCACAAACCAGAAGGAGCACAGTAGGTAGGTGGCTGAAACAAGTTCACTCCTGTCCCTAGGCCTGCAGCGATATTAGCTGTTCCTCCAAAACATGCTCCTAAATTCTGTCCTACCTCCTTGACCAAAGTCAAAGCTGGTTTCCTAAAGTCCTATTTGCATTACCCTCATTAAGAGATTCCGTGCAAGTCATCATGATAGAGATCTGTGGCCTCAAGTGAAGACCAGAGCAGCTGCAGAATATTTGATGTTGCAGAGAAAGTATAAATTTAAGGTAATAAGAAATATTTCTTTATTCTAGATGTTGACAACATTTCAGTAAATAAGAAAGTAGTCTGCAAACTAAAGATTAGAACAAAACATGCCAAAAGCAGGTTCTCAGAAAATTGCCATGTTAGTAAATTATCTTTACTTCAAAGCAGTAAGGGGGAAACTACATCATCCCTCTGCCGTCGCACAGAGTCCCTGTTTGGGATCAATGAGCAGGCATGTGCAGCCAACCTTCTTGCAACTGCCTGCAGGTTATGAATTTGGAAGTTGGTGGAAAAATTCAGACTGAGCCTGAACATTCGCTGGCATCTGGACTTTAATGTAACAGCCTAAAGGGAATGTTGCTCTAAATTTTAAATCACACTGAACTTGATGAAGGGCTTGACATGATCTACAGGAAAAGGTCAGAAAAGCTGTAAATGTTTATTTCAATGAGATTAAAACAATGCTTTCAATCCTGCTTTTACACTTCCACCTATGTACTCATTTACAGTCTCTGCAGAACCCTTCCAGTGCTTTTCTGTTCTGGGAGATCTTTACCATGCAGGCACTGAAAGGCAATGTACATGGCATAGATCCCTCTAAGGGACCAGGACAGTGGAATCTGTGGGCAACTGCCTCGCAATTGCTAACTCTGTCAGCTCATCATCATCTCATCGGTAGAAAAAACAGCTGGGCAAGACTCCTTCAGCAGGAAGCCTGAGGGCCAGCCTGCTGACAGTAACACATAATGAAAGGTACCTTCACTGTGGAGGGACTGTGAAGAATATAATGGACAACAGAGCTTCACGTGGATCATGTAAGAGACTGTCCAAAGGGAATGTGCAGCTGGGAAGCCGTCACACTGCACTACAAGTATCTATCATTTGGGGAGGAAAAAAATCAAGGAAGAACAACATGGGAATAGACAAGACAGGCCAAGACATCACACTCTTCTCACAAAAAAGAGATGTCAGTAGGCACTGAGATCCTTGTGAAGGGTGCCAGAGACGTCAATGGCAAAGGACAAAAGAGGAACATTTTATCAACTGTTTGAGCTAGTCAGCTGCAGACATTGCAAAACACAGATGTGTCTGCCCTGCAGCGTGCTTAGCAAAAACTCACCAGGCATTCCTGATCTTCAGCTGTGTCTACTCTGGGCTATAAGCAGCATTGCCAAGCTCTGTTTGAACTCTGCTTAAATGGCTGATGATTCCTATGGCCAAACTGTCAGAGTGTGAACTGAGCGCCTATGTAGGAATTTGGAGCTGCAGTGCCTAAAGCCAGCCAAAGCGTGCACCTTCATTCTCAAAGCTGGCTGCTAAAATTATCTGGTATAGGGGGAGAAAAAACCCCCAGATAATGACAGGGGTGTGGTCGTCAGGTCTAACATTATTAATAACATGTTCTTGCACATATAAAAATAACACATTTAAAAAATAAAGGAACTTCGTGTTTAAACTGCAACAGACTGCCACTTCAACTCACAAAAGCTGAGTTTAACCCTGATCTGTTTGACACAACCATTTTATAACTGCAGGGAGCTACTTGACAGTGACATGTGGTTCTTGTTCTCCTGCCTTAGGATGTCACAGCACTATTGCGTATTATTTGCTGTGTGCACTTTCTTGACATTCGAATCACTGAACCGACTTACACTCGCACTGGTAACTTCCCAGTTTTAGATTTTTTCCCCTGCTTACCATGCACAAAGTCTGATCTGCTGCCTTTTTTTTGTGTGTATTGCTGATCACTTCCAAAACAAATTCACATTTGTGATAATTTAGAGGAAAAGCACTGTCTAAGGATAAAACAGAATTTAGATGAATATTGGAGTTGTCACATAAGATATAGCCACCAACTACCTTTCCAGCACCACTTATTTTTTTGTCTGAGCCCAACTATTTGCAGTGGCTTGAGTGCTATTTAAAACACCATAGCAAGCATACTTCAAGAGCATGTGCTTTCTGGTGTTTAGACCCATGACAGGTGAATTCTTGGTTTAGTTTTCTCTATATCCTCTTCTTCTTCTTTCCATCCATGCTGTAATGCATGGAATTCCTGGTCTACAAAGCAAAGCAAGTAACCTGCAATGCAGCAGGAGGAAGAAAGCAGTAAGTATTCATGGCACACATGTCAGGTTGTGTGGGATCAAGTCCCGGCACAAATGGCTGCACATGTACCATTTGTTAAAGCGATGCTGCCTCTCAGGAGTATTTGCTGATTTCCGGTTTAGGAAGTTACACTGCTCCTTATTTACGCTTGCATGCAGAAATGAGGTTTATAGATAGTATTTGGAAAACAGTTCATCAAATTGGCTCACTACATTTCCGTAATGACTACTGCATCTATGTAATAACTGTTTTTTTAAGCCATCAAGTATTTTGTTCCATCTGGCCACTTTCTCCAAAACAGTTCTGTTTGTATGGGCTACTGAAACTGAATGATGGCAGTACTCCCCCAGGTCAAAAGCAAACCTTGTACAACGCCCACTGTGATCGCTGTGAGCTAGTAGGGCTCTTGGCTGCCACAACAGGTCCACAAAGCTGAGGTGCTGTAGCTAAGGCCATTCATCACCCGGGGCACCTCCGGTAAAAAGAGGAGGGGTGTAGGGTGAAAGGGAGTTTGAATGATTTTTAAATAAATGTAGCAGGTTTTGGTATTGTGATACTAGAAAAGACTGAAATCTCTCGACTTCGAAGTATGAACAGTTTCGTATCTCAAGCATTTCATGCCAAATATTTGCCGGGACTTTTATCTCAGTCCAACTATTTCCAGTGATTCTAATTCTATGTAAAAGACTGTAGCAAGACATCCCCAGGGGTCTGTATTACTATTTGGCTTTATACTTCTTCCACTACTTCCAATAAATCATGCACTTCAGATGTGTCAGAGGGCATTCCATTTCCTCGACTGCAAATGACAAATGATGAACAATCACATTTCCTACCTAGCTCTCCAGTGACTCCAACTGTTGCATTTGGTCTGCTTGTGCAGATGTGGCCTGCACAATGACTGTGAGTCTCTCAGGTCCTTCTCTTTCAGGGCTACACATATGTGTGCGTCGTATTCAGCTCATTTGCTGTAAGCATGAATTTAGCGGTTCTTCCTTCTCAGGTGAACATACAGAAATATGTGGAAATAAAGGAAATATTGAATGGAGATAATTATGTGTTGTTCTGTTGAACTTAGGCACCAAAATAATTGTGTGAGTAAGCATATAGCAAGCCTGTTTTCTGTAGTCCATGCTGAAGAGCATGACTTCACTGTTGCTGTCCAAGCAAATTAAAGGTCGTGCAAACACACCTACAGGGCTACTCTGGAAAAACAAAACACCTGATTACTTTTTGCTAATTAAAAAGTTCCTACCAAGCAAACCATAGTATTTTATTACCATTATTTTCAGAAGGGCTGCTCAATGGCAGTTAATTCCCACAGTCAATTCTGGGGTGAGCTGAGAGGAGCATGCAACTTGTCTTAGTTTAGGAAGAAGAGATTAAACTTGTTCTTTCTGGAACAAGATGAAAGACTCGTCAAGATCAGCTGAAGAAACTACCTCAGCTAAGCCGTATTTGAAGCAATTGATTTTAATGTGGTCTCATCAGGAACCGTTCAGAAGACCAATTAGTCATTCAGTACAGCCTCACTTAGTGTTGCAGAGCCCAGACTGCATTTAAACTGAATTACCAATCTGCATTTTAACAATGGACCTCAGAGGAGCAAGCCTGGGAATGTGGTTACAGCACAGGTAGTTCCTATCAATATTACCCAAATCCTGCTGTAAACATGATGGGATACCAATGTTTTGTAACTATATCCATCATTAGAGCAGCTTCTACAGAGCAGATAAGATCAAAACAAAAGCTCAGTGACCCTCTTGCATTTAGAGATTCCATTATCTTTATTATAGAAATCCCTGAACGCAGCTTACTTCCCATTACATATTTAAGCCCATGTTGTCTCTGACACTCTTCAATTCTCTCAAGACCTGAAAGCACTCTTTCTCTATGCTTATTAATTTTACATGGTACTTTGAGACAAGTTAATAATAGGATCCAACTCATCCACTGTCCCGCTGTTGGGGAACCAAAATGCATGAATGAGAAACCTAGTGCTAACGGCAATGCTATTCAGATAAAGCTGTTTTTATCCAGCTGTGCCAGAAAGCTAAATAGCCTGCTGCTCCTGATCCCTCCAATTTTGTTCCATTCTGCAGAAGATAGTAAACAATCCCACAAGTATTACCAACTTGTATCTTAACTTTCCTTCCAACTACTACATAAATTATCTTAGCGCCATTTATGTCTGAGGTTCATACACTACCATACTGATACTGTCTGTGCAGCAGAGACATAGATTGATTAGCCAGAATATATGGCACAGCAGCAGCCATTCTCCTGTTTTGGAAAGGTACCAGGGCCAGGAAGGAAAGGAGCCACCCGGGAAGCACCACATAATTTTTAGTGGAAGGATTCTTTCTGTGCAGACTCCCATGCCTGTGCTGGAGGCAGAGGGGATGCAAGGGGACATGGGCCCGTGCTGGCGTCTTTAGACACTAGCATAATACAAACACTTACCCTTGTCTGACAACTTAAATTCCAGAATTATTAATTATCACAGGAAGCCACAGAGCAGCTCTCAATGACTGATTTATTCAGGTAACATAGCTACTGCTGTATTTGTGATTAGTCTAATACAAACAGCAGTTTTCTCATCATTATTTGCAGTTCTGCAGTTTACAGAAGTAAACTCCCACTATACACAAAAGTACAGCCTTCTTTAAGGACTGAACTGGTTGCACAACTTTTGCTTTTTGTTGCCTCCTGAATCACATGCTGTGGGTGCCCCTTGGGGTAACATTTTACTTAAAAGTAGGACCCTAAACCACAAAAGCCATCCCTGTGTGGGACAGACGCAGAAGACAGGCAGGGTAGAAGGTAAACTGAGTCTCTGGAAGGAAAACCTGATAAATAAGCTCATGGAGCTTCAGGATATTGAATTAAATGTTGTAGTGCTCTTCTGCAGAAAAAAAAAAAACATATTAGATTTGTGTGCATGAACAGCAGACTTCCAGGAAGCTGTGGCTGTGTGGTGGCTGTGTAGGTTACTTTGCAGACTACGTGCTCTCACCTACCAAGGAATTCCTCATGCACATGGATGTGAAATCTAACTGGAAATGTGAAAAAAAACTGGAAGTACAGCAGCTGAGTCCTTCCCTGACTTGTTGATAGGACAGAGCTGCCACTGTCATGAGCTGAGGGCATCTGTGTTCATCCCACCCTGTGCTGCACCGTACCCACTGCAGCTCACATCTCTGGCCTGAGGTTTTGAAAAAGGTTGCTTTGCTCTCCACTCCGCCTGTCAACTGACATGGCATCTACCTCTCCTCAGCCTTCTGGTGGGTAGTGGAAATTAGGAAGCTTCTGCGAGGTTTGCAGGAGGAATTTGCTCAAGAAATGAAAGGAATTGTCCAATGCTGCACCTTCAACAGAGGGGAAGGCAGTCAATCATCTACTTTCTGCTGCCCTAGTTGTAATAACCAGTGGTCACAACATAGCTCAGAAGACACAAGCAGTGCGAGTCACCTCGTTTTCTCTGTCACAGGGATTTTTCAGCATCTTCCCATCAGCAGCCAGTTGAGCGTTTCACCCCAAGGCAACCTGGTCCCCTTTTCACTTCCCTGTGCAAGTGTGGCCCCGGAGCCTGACTGTGCAACACTCCCTGCCTTGTCTCTGAGCCTCCTCAGGCATTCTGCACAATTTTTCACCCTACGTTCAACATAGTTTCATCCCACATGGTTCAATGGGGCAGCAGGCTGCAGCAGGCTGCTGGCACACACTGGGACACCCTGCGGCAGGGGACATTTTGTTCCTTGGGGAAAACAAGGAAATGTGACAGAAACAACCAACCACTGCAGAAAAAATGTGCTGTCACTAGGCCTCATGCAAAAGAAAGGGAAGATCGTGGTAGCAAACCCTAGGAAAAACTCCAGCAATGTCCAACAGAATGCCAGCACTCCCTATTCCCTGCTTGTGTTGCTTTCCGGGGTGAGGATATTATCCCTGGGACCACAGCTCAAGGCCAGGCCACATCACTGCACTCAGGCTATGGATCTGCTTTGCTGCCTCAGGTGTGGCAGGCAAACTCCGCGCCCCGGAGCAGCCACACAGTGCTGCACAGCTGTACTGCACTGCACAGCTGCCCCGCTTCAGCCCGGGCTGGCCCCCTCTTGCTAGCAGCAGGGAAGGATCTCCCCCAAAAGCGCTCACAGGGTTTTAGCTACAGCTAATGCTAAATGCTGCAGCATGCTTCTGCCTACCGTCATCTATAGGAAAGTCAGAAGCCTTAAAACCTGTTAGAAAATGGTGAGGAATAAAGTTAATGACAAGATGGTAGGTTTCTCCTGGGAGGAATTTTAGCAAAAGCAGGAGTTTGGTGATTGCACCCAGTATACAAAAAGCTAGAACAGCTGCTCCATGTTGGGGTTTATTTCAGGAAATAAAAAGTAGGGAAGAAGCTGGAATACCTTTATGCACTGTATCACACACACGTAGGTAAAATTACATGTTCTGGAAAGGGCTGTGGTTCCCATGTTGCAACTGGAAAAGCTTTTAGATATCAATCAAACACATTATTTGGTACATACTGGCACCATCTGAAGTATTAGACATAACAAAGGAATTCTTAGATGCCATTGAAGAATGAAATGGTTTGAAGAACAGAAATGACAAGCTTCACTTCAGGCAGAAGCCAATGTATCCTCTTCCAGAGCAACAGGTCTATCTTTTAAAACCTCTGTGGGATTTATTATGGTAGTACCTATTAGCATCAACATATTTAAGGAAGTGTTGGTGTTTCCATTATAAACTCCTATTTTAAAGTGTTCTATAACTCAGCTGTAAACATACAGCACTTGACAGAGACAGGCACAATTTGTCTGTTTCTATACCAGGACTTTAAAAAGTGTGCACGAGCACACACATGCACGTATAAAAGCAATTGTGGGATCTTATCCTTTATTGCAGTTCTGTAGCCTGAAATGATGTGAATCAATGGAATAATTTGTCTTCAGCCTCTGACGTAGCCCTCTACTTTCACTGCTCTCTGTTGTTACAATTTGTTTTTCAAACCTTAAAAGGAACTGCTGTTATACAGTACTCACTTCTCCTGAGGGCTGTAATGTTACTGCCCAGGGAGTTTCACACAGGGAGGGAGCCTCCCTCATCCTCGCCGCGCACACTTCTGCAGCAGGGCCATAATGAACTGTTTGGTAAGCAAGCGGCAGTCTGAAAACCTCCCTTAGCAGGCACTTACAAAGGCTACCAGTAAACAGGAGAAATTTTTTAAACACTAGGTTGCAAAGAGCTTGGATACACTTGCAATACATCACAGTGTGAAACAGAGCTGCCAAGATGCAATTTGTTTAAGTTTTATTTTTCACTCCTGTTCTGCTTTTTATTTTAAGCTGTTAAAAAGGAAACAAAGGAAACTAAATGAAAAGCTTCTCTGTTTAAGGAAGCCTGGCTGCTCCCTCCCAAGCCTACTCCCTTGTGTCCATTTCTGAATCTCTGAGGAGCGCTGTCTCCCCCATGGCCTCTCCTCCTGGCACCCATCGGTGGAGCTTTGCAGTGAAGGGTGGGAGTGGGGACTCAACCCCAGCAGCTCTGGGCCATGACCCCAAGGATGATGTACTCTGCACAGACGGTCCAACTCCCACCAGCTGCTGAAGGAGCAGGCTGTGCACTCCGCTGTGCTGCTAGGTCCTCCCTTTTAGTGAAGTACTTTAAGGAAATGAGAAGCACCATTGGTGTCACAGGAACTATTCATGCACAGAAACTCAGCCATCTGCTCCTGTATCTTGCTAATCCAGAGACCTAAATAAATACCTCTGTTCCAAAATCAATCTGGTCTTCATGCTGGGGATCTGCCATGGGAGCTGCTACTCATCCAGTATATAGGATGAGGATTTGTGGAAAAAACCCAAAGCCAGATGTATTTACTCTCTTGGAATTACGGGCTCCGGAGACCTGTGTCTCATATGTCCTTTCTGTAGCATTGAGATGGTTCTGCAATTGCACTGATGGTTGTGAAATAAATGCAGCAAACTGAAAACCACCACTGTCTGGAAAAGCCAGACATCAAGGACCCACTGAACAAGCCAAGGAATATTCTTTACAGCGGAATTCCAAAACTCTATAGTTTCTGAATTTAATAATAAATCCACAGTGTGGCAGCTCAATAAGCAGTTTAATTCCTCACAATTCTTACAAACAGAAAATCACCAGAATTGCTGGCAAGTTGAAAGATCTGCAGAAAGCCAAGAGCTGCACAAAAGAGCATTCACTTCAAATAAAGGCACAGAGGCAGCAGTCACTCAGGCTCACAGATATGACAGGATGGGATGGGATGGGATAATCCAGCACAGGGAGGCTTTAAGGAAGATCTGTGATCTGTCACAGTTGTGTGAACCTGCACAGGGCTCACCCTGCTGCCTTGATCCTCATCATCGTTTGCCCAGTAGAGGAGCATTTAGTAGCAGTGAAAGAGGGAACAAGCAGTTTCTCCAGGGCTAGCTATGCCCATGGTTTATCAAGACCTGTAGTTGTGGACAGAAATAAACATGTTGCTCCGTTGTTTTGACCCATTGCTGTCCTCAGGCCCAGCCATAGCACATCCTTTCAGGACGTACATGCTGCTTGGAAAGACCAAAGCTACGGATATCATCTAGCGAGCCAGCCTGTTCCGTGCGTTGGTCCACAAATATTTCTGCCAGCTGCAACACCTGAAGAAAAGCTTGTGCTTGTGTTTAATAGCCATGTTTGGGCTTGGACACCCCTCTTATGTGCCCCCCCCAACCTTGTCCCCACACCACAAGGTCAGTCTATATTTGTCCCTGCTGAACACACTCACCTGTAAGCACACACTTGAATGGCAGCAAAGAGAAAACCCCTGCAAAATTACTGGTAAATTCAGACCCTGAACTCAGCCATTGCTAGAGATCAGGCTTCTGCTCAGAGCTATCAGTGCAGCTGCACTTCTCAAGCAGCAGTTCAAATGCTAGACATGTCTTTCATTTTATTTTCCGTCAGTAGAAAACAGAGACTGAGGGTCTCTGCTGGTAACAGATAACCTAGACATATCGTAAGTAAAGCAGGGTGAGCAACGAGATAGCACACAGAGGTTGCCAGTGTGGCAAGCATGCCAGAAATACATTATTCTCCAGTTCAGCAGGATGAGCAGGTGCATAAACTACCATTTTCACACTGGGCTAAATAAAGCCAGTACCATTTCAGTGCATCCAATTAGATCTGC
>JAAGAY010012510.1:31735-69840 GCA_011801015.1 Ardeotis arabs
CTACTAAACAGGCAACTTGAAGATCAAATCATCCTGTCTGGTCTGTCTGGACTTTTCTAGGAGTGAAGAACTTGTGCTTTGGCAGTGTATACACTTAGAATGCACTTCAAACTCTTCTCAGTAACTACCATTTTCCTGATTTGATCCTTTCCCATGAAAGACTAAATGCTGTAAAAATCTTTGCCTTTTACAAAAAAAAAATTGCCTCTTGTTAGCTTCTGGCTTTTATGGCCCATGTTTCCTGTGTAAGGAAGTCAATATTCTGACAAAATTAATGACATTAAACTCTGAATAGCACCATATTGCTTCCTCATGAGCCACGGCCACTTTTTCCTCAACAGAGAACAGCCTATATAGTCCCAAATTATCTCTGAGAGGCAGGACCTGACCAGTAAGGCCCAAGGTTTCCAGACAAAGCCAAACCAAATCTGGCCAAACTCTATTTGCTACATTAAGGTAAAGCAGCGCAGTGTGAGGAACACACTATAATACTGTACATGTCCTGCGAGTGGTGAAATAGAAAAAGAATTGCTGAGGTGTAGAAAAAGTCCTCCCTTAAAAGACTGAAAGCTTCAGAGCAGCTTGAAAACTCTATGAGTACAGTCTCCCTCTACAATCACCTATCCATAATGCAATGTTTAAGTTTCTTTTTCAGTGTTTAGGTATTGTCTCACACTAAAATTTCCCAACATGCCTATTAGGCTTCTCAGTTGTCCATTACATGATTTAGACGTATTATATGAAAGACCTAAGCGACTGAGTAGCAAGCAAGCAATACAACTTAAAATAGACTATCAAAAGTCTTATAGCACTTAACGTTTTTAATTTAGACCCTGAATTCTTGAGAATGGTTGGAGAAACTCATCTTTCAAAACCAAAAGTCCCCAGACCTCACAGCATTACAGGAGTGGAGACAGCCTCCTCAGGGATGTAAAAATTGCAGTGTGCTGGAGAACGAAGTATTTATTGGGTCAGACACTCATATTGACACAGAGGGGTGGTGGAGCAAAGACATCCTGAGTAACCAGGCAGAGTCTTCCCATAGTTACTGCTGCATCCACACCACACATGGAAATCAACCATCAGGTGGCTAAAGAAAAAAAAAAAAAGCTTTTAAACTCAGGAAACAAAACACCTTCCAAAAATACCTCCTTACCCTCTCTGCCACCAAGACCAGCCAGAGAGGAGTGATGGTTGTCACTGAGCTGTCAATTAGAGCTGCCTTTCACAGCTCCAGCTTCATGGTGAAGCAGGAAGAGCATGACTGAAGAAATTCTCCTTCAAGTACATTTGTTCCTTCCAGAAAAAAGTTAGCAGGACAATCATGTCTTCCACTTTGATGGTTATTTGGGGATATTTTTAGTTACCATACTGATCTACTAAACATGGTTAAAGTGTCAATAAGAGGCACCAAAGATATAATGTTTTCTTCAGAAACCACAGTTTCCACTCATTTAAGTGAACAACTGCTGTTAAGCATTATACAAATAGGCTCTTGCTGGGAAGTTTTCCCTGTTGCAATCTTAGCCTCCTGAATTGGTTCACTTGTGCTACTAAGGATTCCTTAAAATGTAGGCAAGATGGCCCAAGCAAGACCAACCTTTGTCCCAGACCTCTTGTTTTCAGAGGGGACAGAAGGCTCCAGTTATACCACTTGTAATGCATCTGGTTGATTTGGTTGCAGTCTGCCCAACTCTGCACATTGGAAAATCTAGGCAGTAAAAGCATTACAAACAGTCATCCTGCTGTTTAACAAGATTCAGGCCATCTAGAACAGGCGGCCACAAACCCCAAATGATTTTTGCTGCCCATTGAATGGGCAGAATTTGGCACTACTTCTCTCACCACTGTTCTTATAACTAACAGGCTTCCCAAAAGGGACTGCCAAGATCAGCCTTGATGTAATTCCAGCAACTTCACCAGAGGAATATTTAGCTTTGTCCTTAATCACCCTCATCCATTTTTCAACTTTCCAGAATTCTTCTATGAACAGTGATTTGCCTTTGATTCCTAGGGCACCAAACCAAGATTTCTCTGTGGTTAGACCAGCAATTCCAAGGTCATCGTGGTGGAAAGGCAGACAGTGCTGGTTCTGCACGCAAGCCCTGGCTGCTGGCTTAGGTCTCAGCTGCGCAGCCCCTGCAGTAAGCACGACTGAACAGCTCACACTGTATGCTCCACATACTTCCCACATCATGGACCATGGTTACCAAGCAATACCTCCATTGCTCACTTTACATCGTCAGACCACAAGCACGTCATCTTCCAGGTAAGCATTCTTCCAAAGACAAAGCTCTTGAAATTACAAAAAAAAAAAAAAAAAAGGCTAAGGGGGAAGAAAAGGAAAGTTATAACAATAAAATGCAGTTGATACAAAACTCAGTAAAAGACTACTCACTGGCTGGCTCCTGGGCAGTTAATGACTGCGGTACTTTCTAGTCATAATTGCTCCCTACACAAAAGCTATAGAAACCTGTCAAGGCTGGGTTTAGAAATAACTAATGCTTCGTAGCGCATACATGTTAATAGACATCTTTGATCCTATGACCTTGCAGATGTCTACACACAGAGCAGCTGATGCAATTTTATTTTTAAGGCAGATTTTTTTTTTTCTTGGAGCATAAAATGCTTTACTTTTACAAACTTTAGGGGTACTGATACTACATGTAAGGATGGATCACAAACATTTCAACTGGCAGCTAGGTGCTAGTTGATGCTGACAGCCCCAAGTGTTAGTGGAAGCAACTCTTCCCATGTGTGGTACGGAGCATACACTTCTACAGAGGAGGCAAATCCTAGCAACCTCTACTCTCAAGTAAAGCCACCCCTGACATTTTGTTGTCTCTCCAACCAAAAATCTTACAAAGCTTTTCACCTCATATTCAGTGTAGTTTGTAATAACACTAATACTCCTAAATGTCTACTACCCCTTGCATTGTCACAAGGCAAGGGTTGGACATAACACTTTGTGGTGTATGCTCCTTCCATCCCCACTTATCCTTGCAAAAAGTGTACTTTCAAGGGGACAAGCACTTAAAAGGACAGGAAAATGTTAGTCTATGAACACTTTATCTCTAGCCAGAACTGCAAAGCAAGGAATACCTGAGGGTATCATACTTCCCAATTCTGCAAAGGTATGTGGTGGTTTAGCCCTGGTCACCACGCAGTTTCTCACTCACCCTCCCCTTCCCCAGCGGGATGGGAGAGAGGAACTGGGATGAAAGGAAAACTTGTGGGTTCGGATGAAGACAGTTTACTAGGATAGGAAAGGAAAATGACAATAACATCAAAATATAAGGACACTAAAATATACAAAATGAACAATGCACGACTTCTCACAACCCGGTGTCCCAGTGACCAATACAGCCCATCCTGGGTAGTGATCACGGAAATGAAACCAAGCAGCAAGCAAAGGAGCAAGAGAGAGAGAGAGCAAGGGATCCAGAGAGCGAGATGCCCACCCTGGGCAACCTCCACTTATATAGTGAAGATGACACCATACTCTTTGGCCAGTTTGGGTCAATTATTCTGTTTATTTCCCTCCCAGTTACCTGCATATCAGCAAGACTTGGAAAGCTGGGCAGTTTCCTTGGTTTCATTAGCAACAACTCACAACATCAGTGTCTTTATCAACATTCTTCACATATGAAATCCAAACCACACCAGCTACTGAGAGGAAAATTAACTCCATCCCTGCCAAAACCAGGACAGGTATCAGCTATATTGCTATTTTTCCAAATTATATCCTGCATTAAAAGCAGACTGATTACCAGGAATTTTGTTTTTAAAGCAGAAATGGAAGGCTGGATGATTTTTTAGTAAAAAAACAGATTTTTAATTTCAGTGAAATAAATTTACTTCTAGTGCAAATTCACTCTATGGAACTACAGATCTAAATCGGCACAGCTCAGAAAACAAGTTTTCCCTCCATGTAAGCAGCACCTCAGTTTTCACGCACTTGTGTTACTTATACTCACTTACATGAAAAACTTAATCGCTACTAGACAAACCTGGAAGAAAATTGTAGCTTAAACTCATTTGATAGAACACTAAAGCATTATTGAAAAGTGACATTCACAGAGACTTTTGAAAGCTTGCAGCAGGAAACTTTGTATGGACATAAAAAGAAAACAATGGAACATGGATTTTCTATAGAAGAGAAATTTTCTAATGCAAAGCACTCAGTATCTTCTATCCTAGGATAATATACTAGGACATCAATTTTACTTTTTGATAGAGAAAAAAAAAAAAAAGTCCTTCAGAATTTCACCTGTAAAGTACTTTCTGTACTGTAAGAACTCTCCGTTGGTCACCCAAAGCACTGATTGCACCTAGTAGCACTTGCACTGTCTTGAAAGAGCTGCATCTGTTCTACTAGACAACCATGGTGAAATCTAGTCCGAGTATTCTCATCGCAGCTCTAGCCTCAGAACGCTACCTGCAATGTCTCTCAAACAGTCCTTGTTGCATACATGCAATCCAGGATTAGGTCCACTGCTGTGGATTTTGAGAATAAAACATGAAGTACTTCGAGAGATGTGGTCTTGGATTTCAGTTGCACCTTGAAGTCTGAGTCTCCCACATGCGCCTTTCTTTATTTCATGCTGAAAAGTTGTGCTGTTTTCTCTAATGGGAAAACTGTATGTGGAAACGAAGTACTGAAACACTAAAAACCTAAACAAAGGTAAGGTAATTTGGGTAAAGAAAACCTCTTTGGCTTCTGTACTGGTAAAATCAATAAAGAAAATCTGAAAACAAACTTATGGTCAAAAGTCGGTTGCTTGGGCTGCAAGAGTCTCACAATACAGAAATAATATCACATCTTTCCGGATTTCATTCAGCTCAATGGTAGCCTATGATAAGCAAGAACCTTGCTCAGTTCCCTTCACTACCGAATAGCAGTCCTGGATTTAAAAAAAACTACTAATTTAAAGGAGCATTGAAAAGCGCTCAGACACTCAGAGATAATGATAGCAGTGGTGTTCAATTGTGTATCTCAAATATATGGCTCTGAATAGAATAAAAGGAATTTGAGTCCTTGTATTTTGACTCGGCTTCCTTATACTTTAGAATAATTATAATACATAATTTTAGAAATATTTGACCAGTTTTCACCAAAAGAGCCCTCAGGCTCTTTTTTTTTTTGTGGAATCCCACTCCCGGGTTCTTCTTACCTCCACAAAACAAGAGCAATACATATCTAGGCATGTTTACTGGAGAGACTGGCCAAGTCTGTGTTGGTCCTTGAGGGCTTTTAACGTGGTGGGAACTGCGTTGCACAGTACCACTGCAGACACAGAGAGATTTTACTCAGTCATGAAAAGAAGCCAAATAAACTTCCATCAGTTCTGAAAGAATAAGCCATTGTGCTCATCAAAAGCAGATGGCAACCATCAGAACTGCACTTAATTCTAAAGCCTGGTCTTCAAACAGGCTTCAGTTTTGCAATCTACATAATCCACAATATCCTTAATACAGAACTATTTGTAACAGGCAAGAAAAAGAAAAACCAGCCGACAAACTCTACTGCAGAATGGAATGTCCCTCTTCTTCCTTACTGCCAGTAGCAGAAAACTCATCTAGGACAAAATAATGAAGCAAAAATGTAATGATGATTCAATACTTGAAAGAGACAGAAGTTGCAGAAGCTACCAAAGGTTAGTACTACTAGGTCAGGACAACTCAGCTGCTAGCAAGCCTTAGTAAAGTCTCTTAGTTTACATGACAAGTTGTACAGAGATTCAGACCTTTTTCTCCGTAATCTTCCACTCACACAAGCCTCACTATCAAAACTCATGGTTGTACTGGCATCTCTGGTGGCTGCTTGCTGTGCACTAATTCTCTTTCCAGTTGAAGATACTAAAAAAAGAAAGTGAAGGTGTTCAGATCACGTAGTCAAATACGACATCACGTAACATTCTTAATACAATAAAGATGTTGGTAAAGCAGAAAGCTCCTCTTCAATTTCAAACGATGCTGTACCCCATTTTTTGCTGAGGGCTGGAAAACTCACAGAACTCCTACAGAGCAAAGTATCTGAAAAAATCAGAAATGTTGGCTGTCAGCTGGTGAGCAAGAACCAGCTGGTGAAGTTAGCTGCATGGCTCAAAATACAAAAAATAATTTAGAAAAGCCAATCCAAGAACAGCAAGAACTGTCCTTGTGTATATTTGCAGAACATAACTCTCATGGTCACCCAAATAATCCACTGAGTGGGAACATATCCCTGCTCCCCTCACCAGGGGACTATGTCAACACTAACAGTTCAGACCACATAGCTTCAATCACAGGCAGCATTTGGTCCCTCCTCTGACGCACCTGGTTTTCTTCCACCAGCAACTGTGAACACTGCCACTCCTCAGCACATTTGAGGAATAAAATCTTTCCTGGGCCCAGCAACCATATTGCTTACCACCATAACATACAAAAGTTGCTAGCTGGGCATTTAAGATCTATGAAATATCCATACACAATTCAACTCCAGTAAGAGACACCATAAAGGAGGCAGAATCAACTTTCAAAAAACTAATTTTAATCAAAACAAAAAAGTTGTTGATCATTAACAAGTTTATAAAACAGTGATTTAGTTACATAAATAAATTGATATCAGTGTATCAAATCTTAATTACTTTCAACTTCATGAGCATGTTTACATGGGTGATGAAGTACAACCTTTTTATCTATTATAATAAATAAAATGGAGAGCATGAAATAGTTTTTCTAACAAAAATACCTACAAACATACCTCTAGCATGTTCTCTAATGAAGGGAACAAGAGACACTGGACAACTTTTGCACCAAAACATAAAAACTGCTTTAAAAAGCACAAGGATACAGAACCGTCAGCTAAAGTAAAGACACTATACTGTAACCAAAGTTGGTATTTAATAATATAATGAACAGTTTGGTAGTTAGATCTCCAGTTTGGTTATTTTAAAGCATTAAGACAAGGCAAGATAGAAGGCTGCTTTTGTTTGAGTAATTCTAGAGAAAATAAAATATATTAAAAAAACAAACTGAAAAGTAGAACAGTCATACCTACACAACTTTCTGTCCTGCACAAAGTCAAAATACCTATGCAGAATATATATATATAATATATATATATGTTATTTGTGCACAAAGGTTAGCTTATTATTAGCTCACTGCAAAGGCGTAATGTATCATGTCAATCATTTTGGAAAACATTTTGCGTTTTGTGTCAAAAAGGATATTTCTTTAAGTCTTCTAGGCTAGGAGGCACGATCCCCAATTCTGGCATACTGTATTCTTAATGCTAAGGCTTGCTGCTCTGGCTGTGTGTTTTTTGTTGTCCCTCTTTACTATAGTGCCTGTTACAAGCATGTGTGTATGTGTGTATACATATATATGTATACACAGGTTGTATAAATATATATATATAAAATTTCCCCAAATAGGTATCAGTCCAACCATGCAATCCAAAAGGTGGCTCTGCATAGATGCCCAGCATATAGTTCACCACCTGAGCCAACCCTGAAGCAAGGCGCACTTTAGTCCTTCTGATAGGTTTTCTTTTTTGTTTAAAACCAAGCTACTGCAGCTTCAAGTATTTTGCATTACATAGATTTTTTTATAAATTAGTTAATGTTATATTTTTCAATATTCAGACATATACTATAATATATATACAGTACAATAAATGCTCTCATTCTTTTTTTAACTTTTTTGATAAATCCCTGAGAATGTATGTTGACAGTCGCTAAGTTTCCACATGCACAAGCATTGTGTGCCATGCTTCTGGATGAACAGCACTGCAAAGCCACGTGGTCAGCCTTTTAACTATTAGTATTTCATTTGTTGGTTTGTTTAAATATGCTGAAATGTAAGGATGAGTTACAAAGGAGTAAAGCTGAATCCATTCGAGGTACTTATCACAGGATGGAGGTGTTTTGTTTGGTTTTTAAAGCCATTGCAATATATGTTTTTGTTTTTGAGGCTGTGAACGTATACAGAAAGAACAGGAGAGCAATGTGGGCTTTTGCCACTTGACAACATATACTCAGTGTAAACCAAACCTTTTTGAACCTCTCTCTCATACAAAACAGAAAAAAGAAAAAAAAAAAACAAACAAAAAAACCAACACACATACAAACTTTCACAACATGACAGTTTAGTTTGCAAACTCAATATAACTATACACATATAATACCGGTGTGGCTCTGTTTCTTTAAGTTAAAAAGGATACAAAGGCAGGCTCAAGTAAAAACAAACCACCCCTCCCACCCCCCAAATCCCCATTCACACATTTTTGTCAACCAAACCGCTCACGAACCAGCATCATCAGTTTCTTTTTGCCTTTGTAGATTTGTTTTAGGTTGTCAATAAACTGTGTAAACTGGATGTGACCATCATGAGCCATTAAGAAGGTCTCTCGGGCCTTGCTGAGGAACTCTATAAACTCACTATAGTGTCGCGGGCTGATGTGAGTGAGACGTGAATGAGTTGTATTAATGTAGGCTCCGATCGTGGCATCCAAGAGTTGCCGTAAAGGGGCTTTGTCCAGTGACATGAGCTTACCAGAGTTCCTCCTTCCATGAAGTCCCACCATCCCAGGAGTGGTCAAAGTACACCTACGCAAAATGTCTGACAGTACTGTTGCACATTTGACACTTTTGACCACCAGAGGTATTATAGCTGCTAGCTCATTTTTCCCAAGGGAGTGGCTGAGCGCACATGCCCACAGAACATCATTAATGGCAGGGTGTGTGTCCTGATTGTAACTCAGGTTGAGATGTGTCATGGCCAAAGTGGCCAGCTTGTAGGCCCGCATGGGGTAACCACGGTGCTCCATGTATCGTGCTATAGTAAAAAGCTGCGAGTAGCTCATGCCAGTTGTAGCAGCATCTAGAACAATTTGGTAAGCAGTCTCAAAAGCTATGTGATCCTTTTCACATAAGGTCAGTGCAGAGAGGGCACAGTTTTGAGGATCCTTCATGGCACACTGTAGAGCAAGCGTCCTAGCACTGCCAGCCAACTTCTCCTGCTGATGGCAGTCCAGATGCAGACGGACTATGGTGCTGTTGGACATCACTGTTGTGGCAACAATACTAGTGGCTTCTGTTGGAGTGAAAAGTGTAAACCAGTTTTGCATGATACTATCCAGTGCATAAACACCTGGGGAGAGAAAGAAAGGATTAGCCACAACTGAAAACCTAGCAGACACAGACCTTCAGCAAGAGATTACATTTGCAACAAAGTCTAAGAGGTTTCCAGCTCATCCAAGTGGATGTGCTTCAGCAAGAAGCGCTAAACCAGAGAGGGGCCTTTTCCAGCCCTGCTAAAACACAGGCTACTCTGCAGCAATCTCTACAGCAATCACCAAAATGCAGAGAATAACAAAAAGCCTCTGCAAGATAAACCTTAATCTCCTGGTGTGACAACTGAGCTGTTTTACTTGTTATTTAAGGCAATTAGTATAATAAGTTCTGGCTCATTTGGACCCATCACGTCACTCAAAAGCAGCCCTCAAACACTTTTTAAAAGGCAATTTTAACTTATTTTCTCACTGCATCTCGAGGCACAGCGCATGCACAAAATAATATGAAAGTATGCTAAATGGCTTTCTTAATACAATACCATGGCATTTAACACAAAGCACACCTTAAAAAAAAAGATATAAGAAAAATCCTAACCCTCACCTCCTCCCAACAGGCTTTTCATCTTGTAGCAAATCTGAACATCAAGATCCTTATCAGGGAAATACTCTGAGTAATACAAACTACTGGATATTATCTGAAATAGGTATTTTCCGTAATATCACTTTATTCCTGACATGTATGTGCTTGACTGTGTGTTTGGCAGTGGGAGGAGGGGGGGAATAGTGACTAATGGGTTGCATAAATTGAACCTTACAGTCAACTAGAGTGCCTTATTACTGCTAGAGGCAGTTTACACACATCTGCAAGCCCACCTAAACCACACCCAAAGGTCCTCATTTTCTCTGTAGAGACTCTGATGCTTCCCATGCACCCCTTATTCATGTGCAAAAATTCAGCATAGTCAGAGAACACCAGACCTTCATTTAAATAAACAGATTCCTTGCTTTGCCAACTTGATTAAGTCTCAAGAGTACTTTGCATAACATTATAGGTTCTTTATGAGAGACTTCTATTAGAATATATAAACTAATTTAAAGCAGTATTAAAACCAGCATTTTATTTGCCAATATGCAACTGCACAAAATAATACCCAGGCACTAATATCTGTAAGATAGTTTCAGTAATAATTATCTTAGCAAAGATAAGTAAGTAATAAAACAAGAGAATTCCATAAAAATTTGCAGACACAAACCACTTTCTGGTTGAGGGCATACAAAGGCAAGCCGTATTTTCCCATGCTAGTGACAACATTAATTTCCCACTTCAGCATAAAGCAAAGAATAAACTATTCCAGAGAATAAGGGGCAACAATTCTCTGAAGTTCTGAAACTCAAGAAGCATCTATGGGATACAATCCAACTCAGACATATGAAAAAGAAATAAATACAGTAGGGAAACACGCTTTTCAGAAATACTTTTAGTGACAATTAACACTGCTCCCTTATCGTAAGAACTTATATTGTTCCCACTACCACAGCTGCTGTTTTTTCAATTTTATTTTATGTCACAGCTACACAGTTTTTAATACTCTTATCCTCACTTTCAGATTCTGTATGCTCATCTTGCAGATGGTAAATTGGAATACAGAAGTTAAGGGACACCTCATCAAGACACCCAGGAAATCCCCAGCAAAGCCCAGAAGTGAGCAGAATGTCCCGCCGAGTTCACTGCTCTCCCATTGCTGTCCTCTTATGTAGGAGGCGGGTTCTACTTCTGCCTTATTTTCACCTTACAGGGTTAACGATGGGTGCATTGGTATTTAGTTTGCTCTCCAGTGCAGACAGAGGTCTGCACAATGTCATAGTCACATAACAAACATGCATTACACTCTAAGCTTGGATTTACCCCGAGGCTTAAAAAAACCCTTAAGAATGAGAATGCCTTTGAGATATCCTGGCTGCAATATAGTAGAAGGCATCCTCAGCATTTCATTCACCTGTTTTCTGGTTCTTCCCCCCACAGCTGACCAGACAGCTCTCACCTGCCTTTCAGAGCCTCACCTGGCCTTACAGAGCAAGCAAAGTTGTGGCGTAGTGCAACTGCCCCTAACCACAAGCCTTTTCTCTGTTGCAGTCTCAAACCCAAACCCATCATGGAGGGGAGAAGAAATCTGGGTTGTTTCCCATGAGGTTATGTAGACCTCCACCTTGTAGGGGAAAGAAGTCACATTGCATTACTCAGCTATTGTCTCATTTGGTCTGTGTCTAAAACCCAAACCACTATTATTGCCATAATGTCTTCTCACTGAAGGAAGTTTAGAAATGAACAAAGTGAGACACATTTGTTAAGCCCCAGGTGTTGATAAGCCCTCTAAGCTTAGCTGACAAGAGAAGCATCTCAGAACATACCTACTTCTGTTGCACATGTAACCAGCCACCTCACCATTTCCCGCCGTCGCCAATTCAGTGTTGACAGTGTCATCCGCATCACCTAATAACACAAGAAAAATACAAATTAATCCTATTGCAAACCAAGGCAATATACCAACAATTAGGGATTTTAAGTTGCTCAAACACACTGAGGCTTAAAATGGTAGCCTCCTGTCCTTTCTACTCTGTTACCTCTTTTTTAGCTGATATGTCAAAAGATTTGAAAAATATTACTCAGCTATCTTAGAGTAGCATGCAGAGACTAAATCCAACTGTAGATCCTTCAAGGCTAGACGAGAGAGACTGTTTCATCCATGGGGAAGAAAAAACAACACTAAAAAAGCCCCCCCCATCCAACAAAAAAAGCCAAATCAATTACCAATTATTCAAATCAAATTATATCATGTTTCCTCCCTCTATACACAGTAATGTTTAAAGTGGAAAAGTGTCAACTCTTGTTGACAAACTAACCGCTCTAATTTTTCCCCCATCTGCACTACTTTTGATTGAACTAAACAATACAGACAGGAGTTAGAGTACTGTGATTTGACTGGCCACTTATTCTGCAAAGATATATGCACAATTCCAGATATAATCAGATATTATTAAGAAGTCCACAGCAATGACTTCTCTTCCTGAACAAGGAGTCCCTGCAAATAAGTTCCATCATAAAACCACCATAATCCTAGAAAAAGGACTTTCAGCTTTGATTGTAGTGCCCCTATTTTACATCACTTGTGGTTACTGCCTATGTTGTTTCTCAAAACATGGGCAAATATGTTTATTTGTTAAAACAAATACTGCATGGAAATCGCATGTAAAGTTTGCTCCAGCTAACTGGAGAGATCCCACAGACATCCTGACGAAGAAAGCAAATAGTTTTCCCCTTACAGTATCAGTCATCATACTGTGGCGTTACTATTTGTATCAATTAAATAAAGGGTCAATCACAGTGCTCTCAGCAATGATCTTTACATAGTAAACTCAACAAATGCACTCATAAAACAGTTTGGAATTGGCAGCATTTGTAAGAGTTCTCAATCCATATTCCCTCCCAATCCTAAGACGACTTCAAAGTGGCATGCAGCCTGTATTTGTGACTCCTGTCACGTCCTTTAGTCCTATGCTGTATATAGGATAATTAAGAAGATGGAAAGATTGACAAGGAGCACAAATGCACAGATGATCTCCAAGAAGTCTGTTTATAAGCAACCATAACTGGTTCCAAGCTGGCCTCCAACACTCCCACCTTGAGACCTTGGTGACTGGTTGTACATCACCCTAAGTTACAGGGCAAGGACAGCTTTGTTGGCCTCAGACACTGAGGTGTCATTTTAACTAAGCAGTAATCTAAGTGCTAGATTGGAGCACTTTGAAAGAAAGCAAGCTGATCTGTAAGGACCAAGCAACAGATTTTAATATATGAAAATATGGCTAAGGGAAATCACAGAGCCAGCCTTTGCTTGAAGTCTTTCTAGAAGAAAAACAGGCAGCCCCAAGTCAAAATGCTTTGGAGTACAATTATCTGTCCCATTCAGTCCACCAATGGCCAGGAGCCTAGGTGACTTCCTGTACTGACGCACACACAAACTGAAGGCTACTACTCTTCCAATATTCATGATGAATTTTCAGCTTCCCCCAGACAGAGTGAATCCTAGAGAAAAGACAGGGTTACAGACTGAATTTTGCTACTGGTGAAGGAAGGAAGGAGGTAAAAAAACCCCAGTTGTGTGAATGACAACTTCTCTGAAAGTCTTCTCTGCTAACTTCCCCCACTGTAGTGATCTGCAAAGGGATCAGCAGTCACAAGAACCTTCAGCACATGTAGTTGGCAAAACAGCAGTTCCAGTGTAGACAGTCCTAACTCAAAAGTAAAAACCAATACCATATCTAGTTTCCTGACATGGATAAGTTTCTTGATGAACTATTCTGGAATTAAGTTCCTTTCACTTGATTAAAATGACAAGCTGAGAACAGCAAGAGAGAGGCCCTCCTTTACTGATCACAAAAGACTCAAGGATTTTAAATAAAGTCTGACCAAGGAGCAGCTGAAGTTATACTGTAGCACATATAGTTGAAGAACTACTTCACTTCTGCTTAATATATTCTTGAACTACCTCTTCCTAAAAAGGAGTTCCACATCAGTCCAAGATGTATCCAAGATCTGTGCTATCAATTGAAAGAGCTTCTCAACAAGTCAGCAAGTCTGAAAATGATAAGAGGCTCCATCAATTACACAGCTTATCTGAAAGCTAAGCTTTCTTCCACACAGAATAACCTTGACTTTGCCTTGATGAATCTTTATAAGAATTTCTTAGGCTAGAAGAATGGAAGATCTCACCATCTGTAAGAGATATAAGAAATGGCCAACCAATCATTAGCTCCTGCACCAATGTAAAACTGCTTTGTTATGCACATTGGAACGAGGTTCATTCATAGGTTTGGGGGAGTAAGGACAACACTTGCCAAATACACATCAAGTGATGCATATTTGACGCTGTTCTGCATTACATCCTTGTCTCTAAATTGGAGAGACATGGATTTGACAGATGGACCACTCAGTGCATAAAGAATCGTCTGGATGGCTGCACTCAAAGAGTTGTGCTCAGCGGCTCAATGTCCAAGTGGAGACTGGTGACAAGTGGCATTCCTCAGGGATCAGTATTGGGACTAGCCCTGTTTAACATCTGTCAGCAACACGGACAGTGGGATAGAGTACACCCTCAGCAAGTTTGCCAACAATGTTAAGCTGTGTGGCACAGTTGATGTGCAGGAAGAAAGGGAGGCCATCCACAGGGACCTTGACAGGCTGGACAGGTGGGCCCGTGCAAACCTCAATGTTCCACAAGGCCAAGTGCAAGGTCCTGCACACAGGTCGGGGCAATCCCGAGCACAAATACAGGCTGGGTGGAGAATGGATTGAGAACAGCCCTGAGGAGAAGGACTTGGGGGTACCAGTGGATGAGAAGCTTAACATGAGCCAGCAATGCACACTTGCAGCCCAGAAAGCCAACTGCATCCTGGGCTGCATCAAAAGCAGCACGGCCAGCAGGTCAAGGAAGGTGATTCTGCCCCTCTACTCCACTCTGGGGAGACCCCAGCTGGAGTACTGCATCCAGTTCTGGAGCCCCCAACAAAGGAAGGACATGGACCTGTTGGAGAAAGTCCAGAGGAGCTCTACGAAGACAATCACAGGGCTGGAGCACCTCTCCTGTGAGAACAGGCTGAGAGAGCTAGGCCTCTCAGCCTGGAGAAGAGAAGGCTCCAGAGACACGTTACAGTGGTCTTACAATACCTAAAGGGGGCCTACAGGAAAGACAGGGAGAAACTCTTCAGCAGAGTCTGTTGTGATAGGACAGGGGGTAATGGTTTTAAAATCGGGGGAAGTAGATTAGACATTAGGAAAAAAAAAAAAATTTACAATGAGGGTGGTGGAACAGGTTACCCAGAGAGGTGGTGGATGCCCCATCCCTGGAAACATTCAAGGTCCAGTTAGATGGGGCTCTGAGTAACCTGATCCAGTTGGAGATGTCCCTGCTTCTTGCAGGGCAGTTGGACTAGGTGACCTTTAAAGGTCCATTCTAACCCAAACCATTCTATTCTATGATTCTATGATCACCAGCACTAACTTGCTCAGCAGTTTTGCCAGCAGTACCTGTTTGTATGTGTGCGGTAATACTGGCACTGATGTAGCATACAACAGGCAAAGAGAGGAACAGAAGCCTTTCCTGTACCTGTAGATCTTAGAGTGTCTATGCAAGTAAGCTTCTGAAGGACAGGATATACCCGAGGTGCTCCATGCCTCTTTGGCCATGCTGATGACCTCTTTCCCCAGCCAGTTTAAAAGCCTTCCTTCTGCTGTGTCATGTAACACATGCTGCCATTGGAAACAGGGAGAAAGAACCCAGGAGTCTACACATTACTGTCAAATCTAGAAAAAAGTGAGAGGCTTTTCTGTCACAGAGATCCAAATGACAGAGTTGCGAAATTGTTGGTATCATCTCCTCAGCCCAATCAGTCCAACTTGTCATTGCTGTACCTAAGGCAGAACAGTACACCCATGAAGACACTGCTGCTCAGTTCACCACGTGAGGGGAGAAAGTTTTCTAGGACACACAAATGTCTTTAGTCAGATACTAGATAGTGAATACAAACAACCTAATCGCCGTTAAGTCGGCGTAGGAGGTGCACGGGGCAGGCAGGAAAGGGGTAAGCATCTGTAGGTCACTAGAGACAATGCTGACACTAATATTTTTGTAGGAAAAGCATTACTGTAGAAATCTACACAGCTGTGAGTTACTACTAGAAAACTGCTACGCATCTTCCTCCCGGAAAGCAAACTACCTTTGAGATTCTTAAAACACCTTCATAAGCCCGGGACAGAGGACAAGTTCTACATCAGTTTGTTCCCAGCCCTAGGACTGAGGAGAAAGTACTGGTTCATTGTATTTCTTTTACTAGATCTCATTGAAGATATTCCAACGACACCATTAACCACACAGGGGTATCCATGAATACAGTGACACCCAAAGTGTGCTGCTACTACTGAATGACACTTGGTGAATACTTGAGGTGACACACAGGTCAACCACAAGGATCTTTCTCTCTCTCAAGTAAACATTTAAAGCAGAAAAATACCACGACGTGAAAAAAAAGCAGATTTCCACAGCAACCTTAGCTTCTAAACATCTAGAATAGGCAAATAGTACCTTTCTTTGGCACAAGAAGCAACAAGGATAATATCCTTTCCCCAGAAGTCTTTGGAGCTTTGTTTACTGAAGCAAAGTAATAAATGGTTTCCTGATCTTTGCAAGGTTTTTTTGAAGAACTCCCTGATGGGGGATGAAGAGATTTATTTTTGTTGAAGTGAACTGTGTAAACTCCAAGATTCATCAGTATAAGGCAGTACTACTCCAGATACATAAAACTTAGCTGTCCCCTTTTAGCTTGGAAACTCTCTCCTAAAAGTCAGAAAACAGACCTGCGATTCTTGTACACTTCAAGCTGAGTCTGATATATCTGACTGTCCCACAGCTTGTGGAGTGCAGGATTTTGATGAAGGAAGTGAGAGGGCTGCTGTTAGCACACTGCTTAGAAACAAGTCATTATGTTTGACCTTGGCTTTCTGTAATAATTCAACAAGCACCTACCAAATCTTATTTAGGGGAAAGGAAGGGAAGGAACGGTAAGAAGCTCCTCAAGGCCATGCCAAAAATACAGTGCATTTCTGGCAAGCAGAATAATTTTGCTCTCTAGCCAGTCGTACATACACTCCTGAATCCATTGCACTGGTCCACCCTCAGCCCTGAACAGAACAGTGCCTTGCAGCCAGCCACTGCCAGCTCTCGCTTCCACCTAAATGGCACAAAGGGACTGTCTACCAGTCAATGGTGTTTTGTATCAGAAAATAGAATCTAAAAACTCCAAACAGACCCCAAACAGGGTATGGTCCTCAGTGCTAAAGAGCTATGCCTACCAACACTGGGTCAAATTCCTTTCTTCTGCTGTAGTTGTAATGAACAAGGGAAATACCTGAAGGCCCAACTCCAGAGAAACTTTTAGAAGAGTGATGTCTGGCAAGCTGTCCAGGAGTGTTGCGATTTTAAATGCATCCTGGGCAAGTTTGAAGATGTGTGATGAGGAGTGGATATTTTTCTGGATGGACTCTAACACTGTCTCCAGCCTCCGAACATCACCTGCAGGGTGTAAACAGAATTACCAAAACAGAACACGCTCCCAAAATGTCCAGAGACACATTAAATTCAGCCTGACGTTGCTATGCAACAGTATGATATTTCGCAGTTATAGACACTTTGTTTTCAGAAACCTTCCATAATTAAATCACATATGAATGCAAGATATAAGACAGCACAAACTCCTCTAGTGTCTGATGGTGTTAGTGCAGTTCATGGCCAGAAGTCATCATGACTTGTGAATTTTATAAGTGATTTGTTCACTCCTGGGTTTCGCAGTCTACATCATGTGTCAGGAGAGTAAAAAGCTGTCTCATCAGCCTCAAATCAAGCTCATTTGGCTACCATCTAGCTAGCTTAACTACTCTGCTAGAAAACTAAGTGACAGGTTTGCACTACTTCAGTTTGTTGTACTAATTTCAAAGTCCTGTCAAACTACAATTTGGATTCCTAAACACAAGTTTTATAACCTGTTTACTCCATGCAATATTAAAAGCATACATTTAGTTGAGTACGTAACTGACAGCAATGTACCTTTGGCTGCTGTTAGCATGGTCGATGCCAGCTCACACTGCTGGGACTCGATGTGACTTAAGGTGAACCAGCGGGGATACCGGTTTGGAACAACTGATGCAATGTGGTGCGGGCGGGACACGTCTCCCGAAGGAGCTGTAGATTCCAATACTAGCAACCTGAAATAAGGAAGAAATACTCTTTCATTAAATAGTTACTAGATCAGGTTACTCACAAGTAAAACTAAAGCTGCAAAAACACTTGACCTTGTTCA
Organism: Ardeotis arabs; assembly: GCA_011801015.1. Classification (NCBI taxonomy): domain Eukaryota; kingdom Metazoa; phylum Chordata; class Aves; order Otidiformes; family Otididae; genus Ardeotis; species Ardeotis arabs. The sequence goes on from JAAGAY010012510.1 coordinate 49,704, forward strand.
TGAAATGTGCCTTTGTGAGCACCAAAAAAACAAAACAAAACAAAAAAAAACCCAAAACAAAAAAACCCCCCCAACACTTTTCTTCTTGGGGAATCTTGAAAGTCTGTTTGCCAAACTTGCCTACATCAGTGAGCATCTGCAGGAATTCACAGGACAATTACACCACTCGTTAGCCAAGGCAGCAAAGACCTTCTGCACCACGCACAGAGCTGAAGCTTTTTTCCCTGCCTTGTTTCAAGTCTTTAAACCTCAGCCCTCAGGAAGGAAAGTGGAGTAGTTCTCCACTGGACTGAGAACATGTAAATATTTTTCAACATTTGGAACATACTTTCTTCACTTACAAATGCTCAAAGTAAGGGAGAGGGATATTCAAAAAGTCATTCAAATTTTGACCTTGCAATAAATTCAAATATACCAAAAGGGACATTTTACTGCTCAAATATGATTACTTTTTAAAGTCCTTACACTTCGGCCTAATGTTTTATAATGTACCATAATCTGATAGTAGGGTCCCAAACAGCAGTGACAAAGGAAGTTTCCTTTAAAGTTACTTAGCAGACTCCATTTTCTAATCCTGAAGCAAAAACTTCTTGGAGCATATGTCAATCTACAACAGTCTTATCCATCAAGGACAATTCATACTCAGAAAATTCAAATTGATGTGTTTGAGAAAATATAAATTAATGTGTTTGTTGCTGACTACTACAACACAAACGACAGCCCAGCACAGAGATTGAGCCGATGGCCCTTACAATAGATAAAACCAATACACTAGATACAATACAAATGCCATTGCAAAATATAGGAGTGAACAAAAATAGGCATTTTTATTCAATATAACTAAGCATAGTTCAAGGACATGAACAGTTAATGAGACACCAAACAATATTAATAGACAATGTCCAGAAGAAAAGCCCTTCCAGTGCTTAGCTTTTTGATCAGCATTAATATCTGAGTTCTGTTTCTACCAGCTTTCACATGTAAGTTATTTTCTAGGAGGAAGTCCTCTGAGAGGACAAAGGAAATTGGATTTCTCTTGTCAATAAAATTGCAACTACTGAATATTGAAAATACAAAGCATTGTGATTTTCTGTGATAGAATATTTCTTATGGAATAAGCTAATTTAAACATAAGTCACAATTTCTAGCACTTAAATACTTAAGTTCTTTAAGTAGCTGGAGTGTGTATCTTAAAACTATCTTACTGAAAAAAAACCAAAAGAAAACAAAAAAAAACCAAAAAAACCCACAAAAAAAAAACAAAACAAAGAAAAAAAAACCCAGACAGACATCTGCTGCAGTTCCATCAGTTTTCTGTTGCTTTCTGAAGCATATGAGAATATCTTTAAGAATTTCCTGAGAAAGGTAATTTTGAATACACAGCAGGGTGTCTAGCAGACACATACAAATACAACACACCACATAAATAACTATGAGCAGGTTATGTTAACCTTTTCAGACACATTTATATGCATGATAATAATAATTTAAAAAAGACTTCCCTTTTGATTTGTATAGAGTTGAATCTCTTCCCTAGTACCCCTGAGACACCTCTTTTTACAACTTCAAATATATAAAAATAAAATACATATTAACTCTTCAGCTGATTTTTGCCAATCACAGAGAGAGGGCAAGGGGGAGATGTATTATTAGATGGTTTCAATAAACAGTAGAAGTCCCAACTACCTAATGTAAAAAGGCATTGTTCGGTTATGAGTAAATAGACAAAGAGCATGAAAGAAAGAGGCTGTTTGAGGGAAATCTTTTGTCACTTCGAATTTCATCACCAGCTTCTATGTTCCTTTGCTATGAAAAGAAATGCTGTTGTGAATTGGTGGCTTTCATGCAATTCTGGCAAGATTAGGGAACATCAGAACAAGCATGAGCAGATTTAGCATTTTTCACTTTTTTTTTGTCCCCTTTCAAACATCAATTATTTAGCTAGGTTTTAGCAAAGCTACCTTATGATTAAACATCAACATTAAAGTCTGGCTGCCAAAGCCTGGATGAAATTCAGGCTTAACAAGGGATCAGCCAAACTAAGATAAACATTCAAGCTCAGATTCCAAGTGAGCAGTCAACTAGGTCACTGCAGATTCACATTCTCCAAAGCTCTGCTCCATATGTTTCAGAACTGCAAGCAGAGAACTGTAGACAATGAGCATCAAGGATAGCACAACCCTTTCCTTCCAGACCTGATGTACATGCATGAAAGGCTTTATGGTCTCTGCTTCTGTTGATTTCAGACTGAGTGTTCCACACACTTAAATCGGATCCAAAAAATGAAACAACAGGTGATTTTGAATACAGAGAGGTAAAATACTCCACAGATGTCACCAAGGGTCATTCAGCTGTGTAGTCTTGTGTGTAGACTGACAGTAAACACTTATGTCTAGACAGTAGCTATCTGGGTCTTGGGCTTTAACAAATGTTGAAGTGAAGAAATAAATATGCTCCACTTCTAAAAGTAATCACAGATTTCTACACAGCACCTTTACTAACTTCCACATGAGATTTTTGTCCTTGCCACAGCCATTTCCTCTCTGCCACTGAAGAAAAGATGCTCCAAGTTTTCCTTTTCTGATCCATTCAACCTCACAACCATAAGACAGACATTCAACCTTCATGTTTGCTTTCTTCTTCCTCCTCAAGGCATTAAGTTAGTTTTTCATTTGTTTTCTACCAGGAGTCCTTTATACACTGAACTACTGCTTTGGTGCATATGGAAAGACTAATGAATCTTCTTCAGGAGAATTTGAGAAGTGCTCACGAATACAGACATGGAATAGAAAGTATCTAAATCTGCCATCACCACAGTTCAAGATAGCAGTCCACATTTCTGAAGAGTGTCAAATATCAAAGTATAGAAAGACTGATTATTATCTAGGATTGAACTCTCATTTGCCTTATAAAGTGATGACAAAAGGGCTATGGAGAAAAGCCCCAGTTACATTGATGTCTCCTGTGATTTTACCAGATGGAAACGAACTGACAACTCCTTATACTGGTCTGTTTGAGAAGTAACTTCTTTGGCTGAGGCGACAGCTTCATGCAAAAAGATGGCTGGAGCTCCGCATGACTAACTGGAGGTTTCATCATTTGGATCTTTCAATGTCCTGCTTGTTTTTCTAGTTGAGAAATGAAACTTCCAGAAAAGAACTTTTCACTTATGACTAGGTTCTGGGGAAAGCCCAAATCCTTGTTCAAAAGGACTGGCATGCTGCCATCATGTTCACTGAAGCATTCAGTGCGCTGTGCAAAGCTGCTGATGGACGTCTATTCCAGCCTTTCAGGGTGGTTTTAGTAGTTTAGTTTAAGGAGGAAAACTCCACACAAAAAATCTCTGAGAAACTCTTTAATGTAGTGACTTAAAATAAATACAAGGACACAAGTCTACCTTATAAAATTGACTTGTCGGGGGAAAAAAAAAAAAAAAAAAAAAAACCCCAACTCATCTGATACAACCAGGATTACTGATGGACTTAACTTGCGATAAAAGAAGAGGGGTGTACGTAGATGGCCTAGACAGCTTTCTGATCATACATTTGAATCTTCTCAATAGTTCAGCAGTACTGCACTTTTGTCTTCTCAATCTGTTTCCTAAAATGCTAATCATAAGCAGCAAGTATGCAAGGTCACTCTTCACATTTCTTAGATTCCTTCCTTAACATCCATTACTAGACACTCTCAGAGGCAAAAACTCCAACCCAAGAGGCTAAGCAGACCTTTAGCCTCACCTGACAGAAGCTATGTTTTGTTCTTACACATGCCCACCCATTTAGTCCTTTGAACACAAAATTATTTTCTCCTCATTTATGTTTTTGGAGAAACCAGCTCCAGAATACACAGTAGTAGGACACAACCTGTCTGATGAAGCAAAACACTACTTATGTGGGCAATCTGTCAATCACTCTGCAATCATTCTTGATAATAATGACCAGAAAAACTCAACTTTTTTTTTAAATTTAAAATCTCAGACTTGATTGCTCTTAGTATTCAGTTATGGCTATTCTTTGTCAACGATCAACTACAACGTTCTTGACAGCGACCAGACAATCCAGATGGGACCAGTTTCTTCCCTGCATTATATGTGGACAACAGATTTATCGCTGATCATTCAGGCCCTTGAAACTTCCTTCAGAAGGCTTCTCTTAGTCACCATTACCAATCCGGCCTGCCTTGAGATAAAGTCAGCGCAGACTGAGCACTCCCTGAGAAACATAATTTTCCTGATTACTGAAGACAAATGGGATGCAAGTCATACATTTTGTTGTCATATGACATACTCCATTTAAATTCCCAGTGTTCACCCAGAAGTGGGCAAGACTGCTTCATCATGAAGCACAAGAAAAAAAAAGTACTGGCTCAGACCACACCGTATGGATTCTGATCTATCATTGAGAGTTAATTTATAAAAAAGGCTGGTGAAACAAGTAGTCCTACCAAACAGGCTAGGCAGCAGATGATCCTGAGACTGCTGGTGAGACGGTTCTTTCCTCATTTCCTTGCCAATACCATTACACGCACACACACCCACCCACATGGGTGAGAATGCACATGCTAAAGCTATCATTGTTTAACATAAAACCAACGTGCCCCAAAAGTGGCATTCTAGAAAGATTTGCAAGAGAGAATGCTGTTTTACAGTTGTAGCTAAACACTAATTGTATACTTATAAATTATTATACTGTAAGTTAATACAGACACCAATTGCTTTTACAGATGACAGAACCAAAACAATTTCTCCTTAAAGAGAGGAATGCCTCTTTTAGAAAAAAAAAGGCTACGTCTTGATTACCAAGCTTTTTCCCCTTTCCCAATCACTACTTGTGTTCTTTCTAGATGATTCGTGAATACATACCGCATGGCTCTCAGTGCAGTTTTGTATGCCAGTTCAGCATCATGAGGTAGGAGAGAGGTGAAGAGATACTTGGCAAATGTGTGCATTGGAACACTCTCTCGATGGATGACTTCGCCTAAACCACTATATGGCCCAGCTGTGGGAAAGAGAAAGAATGTCAGCCTTTACATACTGCTACACCCCAGTTTCCGGAGCTTTAAAAACATTCACTATAGCTTCAGTTAAAATTCGTATTCAGAGACAGTTTGCTGTACAAAAGGCAAAGTTATATTGCTGTTTTCTGTGAAAGATATTGCACATATATCACATATGTACAATGTATTACAAGTATATTGAATACCATATATTCTTTGGGACAACAAGACAGATTGTAAATTGCACAGTACTAAGCACACTACCAGTGCACATACAAATGACAGAATCGTTCCAGTGCTCCATGGGGCTCATTCAACAAGCCTGTGTGGTATGCAAAAGTAGAAAGTGATAATCCTATATTTGCCTCCACGTAGTGGAGTGCACAGGAATCCCTATGCACCCTGTTGTTGGGTGATTGCTTTATCACAAATCCACTAAAAGAAAAAAAAAAAAAAACCACCAATAAAAAAAGAGCGGTTACAGTGGAAAAATGCCTATCTTTAATTGAAGTTACATGACCAATCACTACCGCAGCAGCTGATCCCTATTAATGTCTCACCTGACAGTAGGAATTTAAATAACACTTTGGTCTGGACTTGGTGTCCAGAGAAGGCTAGGTCAGATTCTTGCACCAAAGCTGGTTTTGTTAGATCATTTTAACCACAAGATCTTAAAAATTGTATTGTAGGGAAACGATCCCCATTGCTAGGGCAATGGATTTTGCTCACAGTGCAGCCAGTGCAGTATTTCAATTTTGTAATAGCAGTGTCAGTATTGAGAACAACAAAGAACTTAAATGCAGCTATTTCCTTGATGAGTTCTGAATGCTCATGGTGCATGTGAATCCCATTTTCACATTTTGCAAGCTTAAGACTGTTATTCCTGTTAACAGGAAAACTGTGTCAAACAGTTTTTTACTTCAGTGACTAGAGGTTCAGGCATTAAATATTGCAAAATACAGAATAAGAATCTTACAGTAAGTACTACTGGACTATTACTGCACAGATAGCAGCCAGCAGTCCTAGGAGTTACTACTACTACTAACCCACTACACTTGGATGAATGGACCAATGAGCATGTGAGTACACTTCTTTGCTTCAGAGTCATATGTGTGATTGAAACAGCTTCGAGCAGCAGTTCAAACTAACAGGTCTGGCCCTATCCAGAAGCAGATGTGAAACAGCCAAGATGTTTCAGCAATGTTTTTCTGACTAGTGGCTTGGCACAACAGGCAAAGATAAAAATCACTAGGCATGAAAAAATTCTGAGCTCCACAGGTGGGCATTTCTGAAGACTGGGGCTGATTACAAAGGAAATGTCAATGAAGACTTAGTAGGTGACAGTGTCTCTCAATAATTTAAAATGAAGTTGAAAGCCATTCAAAATTAGCTGGCATTGCTTCAATGAAAGAAGCCATTTCATGTACGTTTGCCAGCTGGTGGTCCAGACAGAAACTCAGATAGGACAGGAAGAATACATGACAAAGCATTTATATGAAAATATATACTGCTGTTAACTTAGCAATCAAGCAAAAAATTACATAAGTTTTTGCAAAACAGTCTTACGTTTTGCTTTCCCACTCAAATGATAGCTACATACAGCATGCATTAATCTACATTAACAGTACAGAAAGCAGCTTAATATTGGATTAAGCTTTCTTTATTATATCTACAGGACTTTAACTATAAAAACACAATTGATATGATTAGCATCTTAAATCGCTGCACAGTTTTTCCTCCATGTGAGCTGACAGTTTCTGCCTAAGCTGGAGTAAACCGAAGCTATTGCAGGAAAGACAGGTTTCTCAGCACACAGTAATGCAAGACCATCATTGCACACTGCTCACCACAGCAATTTTGTAGGTAGTTATGTTAACAGATTTCCTGCTATTATCACTTGTTCACTACTCTAAGAAAACATTAAAAGAATTTCAGTGATCACTGTACTAAACTAGAATTATTAGAGAACACTTGAGAGAAATCCTGCTTTTTCCACATAAAGTGTCCTTATCAGTAAACAGATGCAGCAAATTGATTTTATAATCCATAGGATCCCTGTACGGTGGTTAATAGCTGGAAACAGCGAGTAGCTGTTCTTGTCCAAAGGACATAAAAGCAGCAGTACAGCTACACCATAACAGAACCTCTCCCCATGGTGTGTGTCTGCGCACATGTGTGTGTGTCTGAGGTTTCAAATGGCATTATCAGTAAGGGCCAAAGATTTTAAGGATCTGGGCAAAAATAATGACTCAAAGCTGAGAAACCTAAACAACATACTGCACCTCTTCCACTAAAAAGGAAGTTTCAAAAGGCAAATGTCTTACAGAAAGAAAGCAAAATCTAACTGCTGCGTAACAGTTGTCTCCACAACTTAACCTACAGCAGTACCACACTTCCCACCATCCCTTGGGCAAGCACTCAAAAACCTGCACCATACCTTTGGCTAATTGGTTCCTCTGAAGTTTTTTCTTCCATTTAAAAATACAAAAACTAGAAAGATAACCTCAGAACCCATAAGACTACTCTCTGAACATGAGGCTTAAGTGCTACATGGTAAGCCTTTTTAAAAGCTACAGATTTTATTGCAACCCACCAGCTAATTCCCAAATACAAATTGTTTGTTTTAGTCAAAATTTAGTTACAAGACCAGGCCTCAAGCCTCAGTATTTGACCATATATTTCAATTTTCACATACGATACAAACTTCAGTGGCAAGTAATTTTCCCAGTTGCTACAAATAAAACATTACACTTCTGTTACAGCCGTTGTAAACAAATCATCTGATCTCTTCACTTGTGAACAGAGGTAAAATTCTTCACACATTAACAAAGCTGCCAGTTCCTTTTTCAGGAGAAAAGGAACACTTCCAGAATTTTGCTACCTGAGAACTGTTGATGATCACTGATGTCTATATTTGTGATGTCTACATTATTTGTGAGCCTGGGTTGCATAATCAGGATACTGAGATTACAAAAAGCAACAAATCTAAAGAACAAAATGTAATAAAAACTAAAACACAAGGCTTATAGGTCAATAGATGCCTTATCTCTATAGTCATGTGATATCTGAAGTAGGTTTGATTTTCATAAGAGACTGGAAACAAAATCATGCTGGAGTTCTACATCAAAAAAACATCTAAAGTATGTAAGGCAGTTTCCACAGGAATACTAGTTCTGTGTGCTTGTGTAATCGAAGATAGTTTAAAGAAGCAGTCAGCATCTATATTGACTTACCTTCTAATAGGAAGACTGCTTGTTTTCGAAAAATCTTCACCAGAGTATCATCCAATTCAATTTCCTGTAGCTTAGAAATGAGCTGCTCCTCATTTCGACAAACCTTCTCTTGTGCATACAAGCCATCTGGCATTATTCGTTGCTGTCCCAGCCCTATCAATGCTACTTCCACAGCCAGCATTAAATAAGATTCCCCTTCTTCCAAGAACTTGTGTGCAGGCAGGTGCTGGTACTCCAGAGATTTGCATTGCCCCATGTGCTCTGTAAGGAGTGACACAGAAAGAACACCACATCAGCAAATCACTCTAACACATAATCTGCCTATAACGCCACATTTACAAATGCTTCCTCTGTCAGTATTCATTTTAAAAAATTATTTAAATTACTAATGCAGTGTCAAGATCCAATGATTCAATCTAAAATATCCCATTCAATTCCACATGACAGAAATACACAAAACAATTAGGTTTTAAATAACATACTCAAGTAAAAATAAAAATTTTCATTTTCAAACTGCACAATTTAGAGAAAGGAGGTTTTCCAGCTTTCTGTTAGTAAGGCCAAAGTCAGAAGATCAATTTTTTTTTTTCCCTACGCATTTCTGTATCTCCTTAATGTCTTGATGTGCAAGAGGTGCTTATACACCTGCATAGATTTTGGTTGATGCTATTACAACAGGCCTGGGAACCCCACAACTTTAGTGTTTGCTAGCACTCTTTTTAGACTTTTTTATTTTTTATATTTGTATTTATGGCAAAAGTAGGACTAAAAGTCCTACTTTTAGATTAAATTCCACACAGACCAAGCCATTAATTACTTTAAAGAGTAGTACTACTTCCTTTGGCACTTTACAGACATGACAAAACACTATTCCAACCTGTAGCAGTTTACAGTCTAATTTGTGAACAAAAAGTTAGAGTGGACAGATGTAAGCAGATGGACAACTGTAGCAAATGAGAAGCCTGAAAGCATTTGGTAGATTGCATATGTGTGTGTAGGAAGAAGTTACTTTTACACACATTGTTTTTATTTCAAAGGGCTGTTTTATTTCTAACAACTGCAAAGAATCTGATTACCAATTTCTTTTAATTAAAAGTTCTTCCAGAATTGCTGGATATGGAATTAGAAATTTATTGAAGAAAATCTAATTGAATAAAATGAGTTTTGAGGTAAAGCCCTAAGAAGATTGTGGATGTGCATTATAAGAGCTGCAGGTAGCAGAGGGATGAATCCAGTTTCTGTCCACACAAGTGGTGATAAGAAGCTACCGCAGAGGTAGAAAGAGACTGAGAATAAGGAATCAATCAGTTAAGCTCCTGGGAAGCAAATACCAAAATTAAAATGGGCATACATAGCCTATCCTAAATCATGTATTTATACTGCAACACTATTTTCAGATAATTTATAGACCATGTATGTTATCAATTTTAAGTGTTTTGTCATCAATTTGAAATATTACGTACTAGCTAAGAATTCCAGTAATATCCTAGGCTGCATTAGAAGAAGTATTGCCAGCAGGTCAAGGGAGGTGATCCTTTCCCTCTGCTCAGCACTGGTGAGCCCACACCTGGAGTGCCATGTCCAGCTGTGGACTCCCCAGTACATGGACAAACTGGAGCAGATCCAGTACAGGGCCATGAAGAAGATTAAAGGACTGCAGCAGCTCTCAAAATGAGAGTGAGACAGGTGGGATTATTTAGCCTGGAAAAGAGAAGGCTCAGGAGGATCTTACCAAAATGTATAAATATCTCATGGGAGAATGTAAAGAAGACAGTGCCAGACTCTTCTCAGTGGTATCCTGTGACAGGACAAGAGGCAATGGGCACAAACTGAAACACAGGAAACTCCATCTGAGCATAAGAAAACAATTTTTTACTGTGAGGGTGGCTGAACACTGCAAGAGGTTGTCCAGAGAGGATGTCCAGTGTTCATTCCCGGAGTTATTCAAAGCCCACTGGACAGTCCTGGGCAACCTGCTCTAGGTGACCCTGCTCTGAGGACAGCAGGTAGACTAAATGATCTCCAGAGGTGCCTTCCAACCTCAATTCTGTGATTTCCTGTAATTTCTCAGAAAGAGGACAGAGCAATGTATGTGGACAGGGCTGCTGCTATAAAGTCTTGTTTATTTTTATTTCAAGCATGAAATACAGAATTGTCTTTAAGAATGAATTAACTGGCAATTTTTTAAGTGCTTTCATATTTTACTTAAAATTTTTTTTGTTCCTTGTGTTTTCTTAAGGAATGCAAATGTGAGTTCTTATACTACAAAAACACTGGCTTTGAAGCCGATTCAGAAAGGCAAGACAGAAAAATGCCTCTAGTAAATGCAGACATATAGAAGATTGCTCCCTTTGCTTGGCCTTACCCGTGAAGTCTGAGAATCCATGGAAGCTTTCATCATCCACCCTGCAGGCTTCCATCAGACTACTGAAGAGTGTGCCAATAGGGTCCAACGGGTGTCCCACCCACCCTTCAAGATTCGTTATTGAGGTTACTCCTCTGTGGAGTAGTTCTGTGACAGCAAAAAGGGAGGGAGGAGAGAAGGAAAGAGAGCATGGGTTAGACCCTCAAAACAATTATAAAAGTAAAACTGATTTAAAGAGTCTCAGTACAAAATTGAAAGTACTTTCAGTAGCTTCTGCTTAGAAGGAGAAATTAGTTATCTTTCAGGGTGAATTCACTGCCGTTTCTGAATACATTAAAAGAGGAAAAAAGAAAAAGAAAGAAGGAGGACAAACATTATTTTGAGCACTATTGAAGTCTATCTCAGGTCAAAAATTTCAACTGCAGTGTCTTTTGAAATCTCTTACTTGATAATAGTAACTTTTCCAAAAATGTCTGCTGAAAAATTAGAGCAAAGACTTTTTTTTGGTAAACTATTCACAACCGTAGTACTCCTTTTACATTTTAAGATAATATGATAGCACTGAAATAAATCATAGAGTCATAAATGAAAATATTCTAAAGTATGTTCCATTTTCATAAATAACATATAAGCTTATCTTGCATCTAAATATTTATTGAAGTAACAAACTCAGAATGACAGGTCCTTCAAAAAAAGAATGAAATGTTTAAATGAGGTACACAAGATCCTTCAAGTGGACCAAGTGCATGTTTTGTCATTCAAAAATTTCAAAGACTTTTATGGATACTTTGTTTTGTAGCCCTCATCCATTCAGTTAGAATATGAAAAAAATTGTTTACCACAGTGAATTGAAGGAAAAGTGGTTGTGCTAACATGTTACAGATTCCTCAAAATCCCTTCAACAGCTCCCCTTTGACTCCTACTCCCAACCTGTTTCCTCCTAGACACATACACACGACGGAACTATGAGAGATCAGATGCATGGTGGGTGACCATTAAAGAACTGTATACAAGCCGTTATGGATGCTCTGTTTCTCTGCCTGTTACACACTAAGTTGTACCTACCTCCGCTCTCTCTAGTTCACAAAGTGCCATCTTTCTGAGTAACCATATGTATTATTACAGAGCTTTAAAATCCTGCTTCTTGTCTATTTAAATGTGTGGGGCTACAAAATAAAACACAGCCACACTGCTGAACTGGGTGTTCTGGAGGGTGGAGTTTTTTAAAAGAATCCACTGATATGTAATATGAAAAACAAACAAGTAAATCATTATCTTACTACCAATTAGCATGTACTAAAGACAATAGGCAGAAGGCAAGTAATATTAACAAAAAGGATTAATCACACTGACTTCTTACTGTCTCACTTATGTTCTGTTTAATCTACTGTGCCTACTTATGAGCTTCACTCGTGTCATGTCAAAGGCTTCAGTACTCCAGTCATACACACATTTAACATTAAATCACGCAAGTGGTTCCATGGACGTCAGATCAGTCACATGAATAAAAGCTAAGTAGAAGCATGTGTTGTTTGCTGAACTAAAACTTAAAGATAGGCTGTAGCTGCAGAATTCATCTGCTTATAGAGAAGAGTAGCACATTTTGTGATATTAAAAAAGTATTTTTTTTTAATTTCACATGTAAGAGAAAAAAATTAAAAAGCAGTCAGTGACAACACAGAAGCAAACTTCTTTGTTTTGGGGTAGGATGGATCATATTTCATAGATAGTTTTTTACGTTTAATAGCATAATATTACAGCTATAGAAACTGCTCACAGGGAAAGGAACTTTGTGAAAGTATTGAACGTCCAGATACTGCATTAGCAACTGGGAATGAAAAGGAGCAGTATTACGACCAGTGCACTTCCAGCAGACCCTTTACACCTGTCAGAAGTACACACACATGCACACTGACATAGAATCATAGAATGGTTAGGGTTGGAAGGGACCTTCAAAGGTCATCTAGTCCAACCCCCCTGCAAGGAGCAGGGACATCCCCCACTAGATCAGGTTGCTCAGAGCCCCATCCAGCCTGGCCTTGAATGTTTCCAGGGATGGGGCATCCACCACCTCTCTGGGCAACCTGTTCCAGTGATCTACAACTCTCATTGTGAAAAATTTTTTCCTAATGTCCAATCTAAATCTACCCTCCCATCTTATCCCTCTAGTCTGACAATCTAGAAAAGCTGCAAAGCTTTTAAGGGAAAACTTGTTAAGTGAAGATACATTAAATGATAAAAAGACTTAGCAATTTATCCTAAGTAGTAACCCAAAATACTTCTAAGTTTTGTTTTGTCATTTTTGTTTCGAGAACATCCGCACACGTACTTGAAAAATTTACAAGTACGACTTCACACTGGTATTTTTGCCTACAATGCATGAGGATACACATAGTTAAGAGTAGCAACAAAGATCTAGAATAAAATTTGAATTAAGGGATTATTGTAGCAGCTGAGAAAGTGGTTCCAGTTTTTCCACATGCATTCTTAAACCACAAAGCCATTCCATTCTTCCATTGCCCCTTCAACCTAACAACAGGGTTCAGTGTGTTCAGTGTGGGATTATTTTGGGTAGCGAGGATCACATGGCATAGAAACTGTATCTGAAGGAGAACGGTCTTTTAAAAAACACCCAAGGCTAGTGCTCAGAGAAATATCATAGAACATTTTAAAAAAAACCCAGTGTTTCAAAAACCAAGGAAAAAAGCAATCCACCTTTATGCAGAAACACTAACATTTTAAACATTGTACGAGACCCTTAGAACAAATGGCCAAATTTGATGAATTTGATGGATTTCTGTAGTGCAGACTTTGCCTCATTGTTACTCTCAATGTCAACCTTAGGCTTCCACCTCAGAAACATATAGTTCAGCTAAATTATACATCAGAGAAAAAAAAAAAAATTAAACACTCGATGTGCCAAGAGTAAAGCTCTAATTAAAAGCCTGTAAATTACACAGGGTGAGTATTTTCACTGTGTAACCAAAAAACCCTGATTTGGATAAAGGCCCCATCATGCCAGACATATCGCAGAGGGCAGAACAGAGCCCTTGCCCTGCACAGCTCACAACCCAGCTTATAGAAAACATCCGACATCCAGAACATGACTTTACAACCATGATCATTTGGACCAAAGTCACCTCTTCTCCTTCAGTTTCAAAACCAGTTTTCTCATGCAAAGCTCCAGTATGTTGTCACTGTCACCTCTGCACATCCTTTGCCCTTCTCTCTTCCCCACATTTACCTTTCTTCTGAGCTCGGAACGTTTCCAGCTGTTTGTGCTGCTGTCTTCTTAGTGTATTAACAATAGCTATTGCTAGCCTCAGTGCTTCTCGTGGGTATCCATGAGATCGTAATGCGTCCACCCTCGCACAGGCTGTAGGAACATGTTCTAAAATGGAGAAAATAATTGAGGAATAGCAATGCTTCCATGTCTGCAATGGTCTGGTTTGCTAGGTTACTCAAAAGGGCTTTCTTGTTTGTTTTTTTTCCTAGTTTTTAAAACTATGCAAGAGAGACTTAAAGGACTACTTCTGAGCCAGCATTTCAAGGAAGCCTCTGTTCTTTTTGCCAGGCTTCTGATTCACCCCCCCCCACCCCCCCCCAAATAATGCCATAGAAAATGAACAAAGCAGCAAGTCATGGAAACGTCTTTCCGGTTTAGCCACTTACCATGCCAGAGGGGCCACCCGTGAGAGTCAAAGAGCAAGTTTTCAGGGTCGTCATGGTAACAGTAGTTGGTGTATAGGTCACTGCTGATAATATGCTGTAAGTGGCTGTCCTGCCAGTGCAGATCGCACGCCTCAATGGCTCGAGTGAACACTGTCCGATGTGGCCTGTTCGATGAATCTGTCATTTTCACAAGTTCAGAAAGCTGCATTAGCTTTTACTCATTCATATGTGAATCAGTCATTCACAACATTCTTGTCTTCTGCCTGTTCTCCAACCCCCAACCAACAGCAGCCTGTCTTGCCCCACTCTGCACCAAGCTGCCCGCAGATGACATTTCACATCCTATTATTACCTAACAGCTCAGAGAAAGTGTGTGCCATTCGCTTTGCATTCAGAGAGATCTACAAACCAGCACAGCTGATGCTAAACAGGACTTTGTAGAGGGAACAGCTAGAGATGAAGGACATTCAACAGCACACACAGAATTCCCCTAAAAACAGACTAGAAAGTATATGGCACACAACTACTTAAACATTCCCAGCTTCCCTCATCCTCAGACCCAGAGCTGTCAGAACAAGGGACGGATAAAGATCACATGAAAGATTTTTAGTTCTCTGAAAAGTGACATTAACTTTGAGCACCTGTATGATTTTTTCATCATAAACACATACAAATAGTGTAAAGAAAGTGAAGTACTGAGGCCATGGGACTGACATAATCCTTACTGGACATCTTCCTACGGCAACATCATTCTTTCAACATGGCACTATGTCTATGAACACTGAGATGTCATTTCAGAGTTACTACTAGCCTGCCCAGGCTGAGCTGAACATTATGAGATACAGAAAGCAAAACACCTCTGTAAGGAGTTATATGTCAAATGAACTTCTGTCCCCAGCTAGCTGAAAGATTTTAAAATGAACCAAGTCTATTCCCTTCAGAGGTAATCTTCCAAGAAAAAGAAACAAGTAAAAACCCATGTAAGTCCAAATCTGCCACCTCCCAAGCATTTAATTTCAACTTTATCAGAATTATATGAAATACATATCAAAATATTGAGGGTTTTGAGGAATACAAGGGTTCTTTCCCAGGTAAGTATCCTGTTACTAGCAAAGTAGTCATCTTTGCTTAAAGAGGACTGGATACGGCTTCTGTCAGATCTGACAACCACATTTCAGATTAGAAAGCATGATATTGAGTAAGAAGAGACCTCCTCCAAGGCAGCAGTGTTGCCTCTGCACCCTCCCCACATCTGGCAATGCAGACTGCACATACAGAGCATATCCCACAGATAGTTGCTTTAGGTTCTCACACACTCAAGTTTAATGCAGTTGCAACAGATCTCTCTTTAAATACATTATCAAAGGCTTTGTAACTGTAAACAAAATAAAAACCCCAACACCAGAAGGAATGCAAGACTATACTCAAGCAAAGAGACAACAAACTTTTACATGACATACTTCAAGGACATCCAATTTTCATGCAATACGTATTCAGAAGGACCAAAAAAAAAGTTAGAAGACCTAACTAAACACAAATACTTGCTTTGAAAACATTGCAGCCCCGTCACAAAAAAACCCACCTATTTATCCTTGCTGCAAGGATAGTATTAGTGAAAATAATTTTAGCTGGTCAATCCTCAACAAGAAAGTTACTTGTCCCAGGAAAGAGTGTTGAGTTCTGCAAGGCTAGAGTATATAAGATAGAGGTTATATTATATGTTGCAGTCAGTGCATACGTTTAGGCTCACCTTGGTTAGCATTTGCACCCTGAGGCAAAGCATTGGTTAAATTGGGCAGCTCGTTTCCATGGTTTCCATCTTCCCAGGGACAAACATCCACACTGTTCCATTTTTTCAGCTGTTTTAGCCAACTGGCCTTCTGCTCCAACTTGCAGTGGGGATTTAAGACTATACACATCCACAGAGCACCTGATTTTAAAGAAATTGCTAAATTATGTTTTCTATTAAAAATGCAGCAGCCAATGTCTAATTGCAAACTTCTATACTGTAACACTTTTTCTCCCCTCAAAGGCTACACTGCTTGCTTCCCAGGTACGCCTAATATCAGGCAGACTGAATTCCTGACGCAGGATCTCAGAGCTGGCGTGGCCCTTCTGAAGCAGTTGGAAGACAGTACCAAGCCAACCTTCTCAATTAAAAGGCATTAAGAGGCCTTTTGTATTAGAAAATTCAGAGTTCTCAATGCATGGCTCATCAGACAGGAATATAAGTCAAAAGCAAACAAGAATGCACACAGCGTTACAGCAGGAAATTACCCAAGTTTTTCTTCTAATTTTTGTACCAGAAGCAAATGTTGTTTCCTACGAACAAGAACTATGTATCTTCCAGCTTCACATTACAGAAACCAAAGAAGCGCATTTGTAAGACATGTATTTTGTAAACATATACTTCCACACTCAGGACCCAGTAAAAGTACTGCTGATCATATAACTCATTTCCAAACACATCTGGGTCTCAGAGATCCAATAAACACTGGTTTTGTTCAGTCTAATAGGAATAAGATACTTCTTCTGCAATTACTTCAGTAATTTGGTTATACTAGAAAATTTGATTTACATTTTCTGTTTACGGAGCTTGAAGGGAA
Source organism: Ardeotis arabs (assembly GCA_011801015.1). Taxonomy (NCBI): domain Eukaryota; kingdom Metazoa; phylum Chordata; class Aves; order Otidiformes; family Otididae; genus Ardeotis; species Ardeotis arabs. Next base: position 66,575 of record JAAGAY010012510.1, read on the forward strand.
AGCTAATTTGTGCTGATATTTCACACACACCATCACTTTAGAACCTGCTCCCTAAGACTACATAGCAGAGCAGGTATAAACACATCTGGGTCTCTAGCAACATTTTTAAAATGGACAGATTTTTCTCTCATCAGCTGTCTCTTCATCAGCGTGAACTTTCACAGAAGCACGGAGACATCTAAAAGTAGTTTATCAACAGTTCATTTGCTCATTAAGCATGTGCCTTATAAGATACAGGAAATGTAGAGAATATGTTTAAACTACGCAATCTTCATGACAGGCTGAAAAAAACACAGCTGGTTCTTCTACGATAATAAAATTCTCACATTCAAGTATTCTTTTGCTAACTAAGAATGCAAAATGGATACCCAGAGCACAGGCAATCGCATTACATTCATTCCTAATGTAACTCGACATGTCGGTATGCCACGGCACAAAGGCCAGTAGAAATACAGCTCGATCCTTAAGGTTGCAAATCCCCTGCTATTCAGATCAACATAGAATGGAGGAGTAATATCAAAGAAATCTCAAACTACCACAGAATATGATACAGTACAGTGCAGAACACCAGAGAGACGCTACAGTACTGCAGATTATTACTGCACAGTAGTTAAATACAGTATAGCAAGTGGTTTTGGTTTTTTCGTGTCTGAATTTTGCCATAGGAGTGAATAATGCCAATATTATTTTTTTAAATTTCTTTTAAAATAAAATCATATGACTTTCTTTAGACACGCTTGTCAACACGCTTCACTCCCCAGAGCCAAATTACAACTGCTTCTTATTATTAAACATCAGTGCAATCAGCACTGCCCAAGACAGAACGACTACATTTCTTGCAATCTGCAAAGTAAAACAGAAGATGAGGGATACTGGAAAGCCTTGGAGAACAGTTAACTTGGGCATGCTTATTTATTTGCAAAATCAAGCATCACTTGAGGGCACTGAGGAGACACTGTACCTCTCAGCATCTAACAAAAAAAACCCCAATTTAATACTTTGTAACCAGATTCCCAGTGTTCCCAGACTGACGCAGAAGTGAAGTGGAATACCTTAAGCACGTTTAGTCAGTATGTCAATCATCCAAACAAGGTGGAACATACGCTACTAACGACACCACACCCCTACAAAATGAGTAGTCTTTTTTTCCACGTCTCAGAAACACCACTAGGCACTTGCCTTCTTCAGAAGCTCCACTATAGGTGCAGTACATCTAAGCAGCAGGAGAGGGAAGAGTACCAAAGTACCCAAAGTACCAAAATCCTTTAAAAATTTCTTTGGTTTAAAAGAGAGAAACTATGTCAAGCATAATTACATTGTTGGCAGAGATTGTCTCAGAAACCCAGGCTGTTTTTATGCAAACAAAGCACAAGAAGTGTATTTCTAATAAACCCCACACAAGCCATTTAAAATTTCAATAGAGTCCAACTGCACCCTGCTCCTCGTAACTCCAGGGCGAGACGCACGCACATCTGAGATCTCCCCGAGCTTTCACAGCCTGATTCCCTGCAGGAAGAGGAGTGTGAGACAAAACTCCCCCACGAGAAGAGAACAGAAAGAGCCTCAGGCTCAGCTCCTGTAGTGCTACAAAAGCTACCATCTGGGAGAAGGATGCATAATGCCAATGACCCCACAGTCTTCAGCCTATTTGGGTTTCTAGGTTTTTTGGCTTGCGTTTTTTGTGTGTGATTTTTTTTCCTTCCCCTCCAGCATGTATGCATTTGCCTGTATTCGTATTTCTTCCCCCTCCCCTGACATCTGCTCCATTCTAGCTCTTTCAATTCACTGGTTCCTGTCCTGCTCCTAGCACTGAAAAGTCTCAGGAAAATGTTCACTTGTGCCCAGATTTTTACCACATGCCAACTGGAAGAAGCCTGGAGGATATTCTTCCTATTTCACTCTGATGCTGCTCAGTGGAAGCCCCCCCGAGTTGGTGCTTAAATGTCACCTGAAAGCTTACACTGGCCTGAAACAGGAGATTCTCTATTTTCTGCCTAATGGCTCCTATATGGGGAAACTGCTGATCACATTTACCCCTTACTACAGGTAAGGCTTATGGAAAAGTGAATGGCAGCTACTTGCAATTTGTGGGGAAGGTATCTAAATCCGTTTCCAGTGACTTCAGCTTGGAAACTGCTGTTGGCAGTCTATACTCAAAGGAAGTTTCCTGAAACATATTCCTGGCATTCTCAAGTTTACCTGTTTGACTAGATTTAATGATGTCACTAATGCCATCTGCAAGATGAACAAATGTCTCATTAAATAAAAAAAAAAACCCCTTCAGGAAATGTGATTGTGTTTATATACTCTGTTTTTCTAATACAGCTCACTCTCTTGTTTCATCTCCCTTTCCCCAGGCATCAGGTATCTTCTCATATAGGTTCTCAGTAGGCTGACACATCTTCCCTGCCAGCCCCCAAACTGCACACTACTAAACCAAAAGTAAAATTCTGATTTGGATCCGTTGACTGTGATCTACGTCTTTCCAATACAAAACTCCTCACAGCACAGTGGCAAAACGATTACCAACTAATATGCAAAAAATTTTCCCCCAGAAGATAATTGGAAAAGAAGACACGCTGTGACTGCAATTTGGTATTAATTTCACAAGGGAATTAATATTAGAACTGCCACACTGCAGTGAGGAATTGCCTATTTTGATTCAACATTAATCCTCTTGACCTGGAAAAAGTCAGCTTTGCCAAAACAGACCTTTGGTTCCCACTGCCCTCCTTTTGAAAATGCATGGTTGTCATTCATCTTTAGCATGCCTCACACCACAAAAAAAACACAGGTTACATTAGTGCTTTACACAATCATGTCTTCCTTATACATACAGGGGAACATCAGTACTTTTGTTTCTCAGTAGACATCCATACTTATGAATTCATGGGGGAGAAAGGGACAGCATGCCTTTACACTGATTAGGATTTAAACATGCAAACTGAAAAACATTAAGAAGCATTCAGCACTTGTAAAGTAGGTGTTGTAGTAACTACACATTCTGTGTATCCATGTACCCATGAAGCCAAAGGAAGTGCAAGGAACGTACACAGACTTCCCTGAGAGATGAAGCATTGCTTGGTTTTCATAAATCCCATTATCATAGAATCATAGAATGGTTAGGGTTGGAAGGGACCTTCAAAGGTCATCCAGTCCAACCCCCCTGCAAGGAGCAGGGACATCCCCCACTAGATCAGGTCGCTCAGAGCCTCATCCAGCCTGGCCTTGAATGTTTCCAGGGATGGGGCATCCACCACCTCTCT